>JADLZK010009101.1:0-294813 GCA_015847255.1 Hyparrhenia diplandra | reverse complement strand
GACATTTGTTTTAGCATCAAGTCAAGTAAACTAAAATTATCGAGAAGGGGGCAAACAGCAGCAGGCACTAAACCAAAGTTTCATTGCTCATCATAAAATTATCGAGAATGATAATGAACTCAAATATAAACACTTTGACAGCTCAAAGCGAATCATTCACATCGTGGGTGTAACAATCTATGAAACGATACTGACAGGTTAGACATAGAACCAAAGGACAGAAAGTCATTCACCAAAATAAGATTAATATCACCTCTTTAAAAATAATATAATGTATTATGAAAAAATAAGAAACTGGTTTTATAACAATAGAACAAAGAAAATCTAAAAATCGATAGATAATTTCTCCATGTTCGTAATATGTCTAAGAATTGCTTCAAATGTACTCTTGGTGGAACAGAAATAGTTGAAAAAAATGTCAAGCATATCAAAATTAGATAACATTTATAGTTAGGAGCAAATAAAAAGTTTATTGAATAGCACGTGCTGTAACGATGAATGGAGCTATGGCAAATGTGTGGTCTTTTTAAAGGAACCGATTAACAACGTTTTTTTTTTTGCTCGTTTCCTATAGAATGCATAGATTTGAAGAATAATCTTAAAAAATTGAGACATAGCCATTTTTAAGAAATTGCTATTGTTAAGAAAAGTAACAATGTGGAATAGACCTAGAATGTTGCGAGTCTAAAATACTTCAACAGATAGTGCCATTCGACATAATCTAATTCTTCGCTTTCGCATCATTCTCGTGGTAGCTGAAACTTGCAGCTTGTGCTCAAGGGGCTTTTTTTCCAAAGCAATCCACTCTTCCACCCGATCCCGGAAGTCCGGGCGCTCCACCGCCGAAAGGAAGGCCAAGCTGGCCTTGGCAAACCCGTGAGTGTTTTGAATCTTGGGCCTTAAACCTCCCACACATAGGAGTCATCCGGCTGATCAAGAAGCTCTCAACCGGAAAAGCCGTTCGGTTCGATGAGTGTCTGTTGATGCTCACTAACTCATATTTTTATGCATCAACACTTCATGGAAAAGAATTAAAATATAATTAGATAACCTTATTAGGGGTTTCTACTAATGATTTCCATGAGTTTTGGTAAAGTTGTGATTTGCGAGGGACTTAACGAGAAAAATAACAAAAATGACGTGGCATACGCCCGACGTAGCATAAAGCAATCAACTCCGAGACAAGTCCGAAAGGCTACAGAAATACACCCGGCGTCAAAGAGTCCCAAAACCCGAAAATACATCATCTAGAAGACTCCGGAAGACACGACGCATCGCGGACCCCAGTGGGCCCCACTGCGGGCCGATCGCAACTATTAGGCCGATCGGCCTGCCACAACCGCCAATCAGCCTCCGCTTCGGGAAGCTTCCTCCACCGCCTCCAAGATGCAATATAAACCGGATGATTATGGTCGGTTTGATCCGATGGCGTCGGTGGGAGCACGGGATTAATCCCACATCGCTGTTGAAGTTGAAGAGGCAAGGAAGACCCATATATAAACAGCCCAAGACCCCTCAAGTCAATTCAATCCAAGTTGATCTAAAGCTTCACGTTCAATAAGAAGTAGATCAAGGAAGAGCCAAAACGAGGAGAAGAAGAGGAGACACCACGAGATAGGATAGCTAATTCATAGCTCTAATCTAGAGCCTAGTTTAGATAGAAAGTCGGGTTTAAAGAAGAGAGTGTATGCTCGGTTACGGATCGATAAGTTACACTATGGTTCAATATAATTATTGTTCTCATACACCTTCGTGCTATTTCATTATTATGTATGCAATTAATTTACTTACACTTTATTCTAGTCATAGCATATTTGATATAGTCATTATTCATGGTAATTCGAAGTACTTATTAGTAGAGCTCCTAGTATATTATGCATATGCTAGGTAGTAGAGAGTATGTAAGCATGGTGCTTAGATATAATTTACTTGCGGATTCACCTTATATGCCGGGTTAGTGTGGTAGATCGTAGTGGTGACGGCACTATTGAGTCCTTTGCAATCCTCCCCCCCGTGTATAAGACTAGTCGATAATGGTTCTTGGGATTATCTTGTTTAAGTTCTTGATTTTCTTAAGTAATCTTCGGGGTACACATTTTTATTTATGGTTTTGATTTATATATGATCTTATGCTATGCACATTTATTTCCACTTAAGTAAATTCTTTGTATACTACATAAGAACCTGTCCCATTTGTCCTAAATCAATCCTAATCTAACTAGGAATTAATCTTATCCTATTGTTCACCACGTGCACCTCTACATCTTATATACCTTATCATTATTATCTTTTATTGGCTCACCCCGTTTAAGTAAATGCTAAACCACCGAATCTCATTAGTCTTCTATCAACGTCCTTAATCAAATGAATTGCTTATCATATCTTCCTCGTGGATTCGATATTTAAAACCCTTCCCGGGTGAAATGCTCACTTGGACATCCGTGCGCTTGATCTATCTCTCTGTAAGCTAACAAATACCAACAAGCATTTAAAGGCGCCGTTCTTAGGGAAGATTTTGATAGCTTTTCTTTTGATTATTGATAGATGAATACTAAGTGTGGATTTGCTACTTAGCACCTCTGCTTAAACAGAATTACCCGTGTATTGTCTATTAGTCTATCTTATGCAGGGTAATTGATTAATATTTTCGAAGCGACCGACGGTAGGAGAATCCAGTGTACCTGAACTTCATAAACCATTAACATTGGGACTCGCCTAGTCGTCGTCACAAGAATTCAAGTGACGAATAAAGAAGCTGCACAACTCCACAGTTCTATTTTGTGAGTAAAGGTAAGTATGATCGAATGTGAGAAGGTTTTTAAACTTTTAAAATCATATTAGTCTCATCATGATCATAGCCCTTCATCTCTATAAAACCTTTATCTTTGCCTTTGTTTACTATAGTATGCTTAAGTTTTGAAATATCTTCATACACCTTAGACATGATGCTTAATTTATTTTCATGGCTCAAGTTAAACATGGTGTTTAGTTTGATTCCTGAAACCGCAAGGTGTGTCGATTTTATTTCTAAAGGCTTTTAAATTAAACATGGTGTTTAGATTAAATTGCCTTCTTAAATTGAGTTGGACATTATGTCTAGGTTGATTTTTGGTGATAGTATACTTTAGTAGATTACGGTTATCTTTGTGAGACTAACCCCTACTTGAGAAAAATTGTCAAATCCAATTTGGGAAAAGAGATTAGCTTACGCAAGATATGTAATGAACTCCAACAACTCTGCAAAAAGAAGACTCAACTCACTCCTTACGAAAAGGACCAACTGTAAGTGCCTAAATACTCAATTTGTCTTTTTTGTCGCAAGTTACCTTTGCCTTAGCCACGCTTTAAGTGCAACAGCTTCATAATAAATAATAAAAACAAAAACAAATTTATATAATCGTGCTAAGTTTTTTAAAAAAAAAGAACCATCATTATGTTAGCACAAATAAATTATATGGACAATAACCCTATTTTCAATATCATTGCTATCCTTCGGGTATATGTCCACTAATGCATTTGCGAGGAAAGAATGCGTGGTGGCCACGTTCATGGACCTACCTCACTACCACTTCCACTACAAAACAGTAGGAGTACCAAGCCGGGAGGCGATGAGAAGCGGGATCAACGTCAACCTACATCATCTTATCAAAGACTTGCTTGCTCTCATCACCTACAACAAAAAATACACCGGTAGGAACGCACTCCAATCAATGACGGGCGGTACAAAGAGAAGTCACAATAATGCCTTGGACCATGGAGGACAAGGATGTCACCAATGAGGTTTCTCCCTCGATCATCAAAGGCGACCGGTGTGCTACACATCATCAAGAAAAGAACACTCCACACCACGTCGTTAGAGGACAAAGCAATCAAGGAGGGACTCCAAGTTTACATCTCAAATGGGCATCCTTTTGTCAACCGAGTAAAAAAGAAGATGAAGAAGAATTGACAAAGTAAGATCAATTGGTACATCGGCATCCTCATCCCTTGGGCCGATTAAAAGAAGAAAAAGAAAATGGATTGGTACAAGGGAGAGGGGCGAACACAACAAGATTCCATCAAAGACCGGCAGTCACAACACACTCAAGGAGATGATGAGCAGTCAACCACGACTTTAAGCGCCCGAGTGACACGAGTTTGAGCTTGGGGAGGAAGACCAATTCCACTAAAAAGATGATCCGACAAGGCTCTCCCTCCTCTCGGACTCCCGCCGTTCCGACACAGAAAAAATGAAGAGAGGACAAGACACTCAACTACCATACAAGAACCACCATGAGGTGTTACGATCTTTGCCATGATTCTGCAATAAAGGTAACATCTTCGGGTAAGTATCTAATCGATAAAACTTTACTCTAATCATGGCATGCTTACTAAGGAGTTAAATATATTAGCTCACAACCTCACTTGGATTAATCTGAATAGCTCAACATGTTAGCTCTTAGTTGTTCTTACCCTTGTCTCTCTAGTTTTATTTTTCTACACTTTTAGTTTGCTATGTTATAAAAGCCACATTCATACCCGTCATCTGATCTTTTCACCTTTGTCACAAATAAATGAAACACATTATGCTACCATGGTTATATATGCTCAAGGTCGAGTAAGATGAATACAATTTTGGTTGTTGGTGTTTTCCCACCAGGAGCCCATACACTTGATCTCTACCTTGACTTTGTGAGCGGGGACACACTTTGCGCCAGATTAATGTCCTGTCTACAACATGCACAATAAGCAAGGAACATGGGTGATGCCATCCTCGGGATCACTATCCCAAGAGATGCAACTTCAAGATCGGACAAGCAAGCCTAAGAAGAACAAGACGGGAGAAATCACAAGTTGAATCTGAGCGATGGACAAGGAATACATTAAGAAGATTCAAGAAAAGTCCACCCGGCTCCCACCAACCAAGCACGCCGAACCGGCCACTCCGAGAAAGGTCTCCACCGAAGAAACAAGCTTGGAGGAAGAAAGAAGACAACAAGATTACACCTTCGGAAGACCTACCACCACCAGCGTCAGCGGCGATCAAACACCGTCGGCTACCTCATCTACGCTACTCATCGAGATCATTGAAGGCACCGCACCAGACACAACATCCGACGAGATTCCATAGATGACAACACGCCACGAGTAAGTACTCGAAACTCTCGAGAGAAACTTCGGTATTTATACGCATATTTAATTTTACGCATAGCATATTTTAATTAGCATATTTCCTTTAAGCATATTTACTTTTCTAAAAACCTGCATTAGAAAATCATAAAATTATGTTTGCTGCATTTGCATTAGTTCCTTAAAAGCCCCATGCAAGCACCCCTTGCTGTGGTGGCATAAAAATAAAAAATACAAAAATATTGCACTCATATGTTTTCACATTAGCATCTCTATTGCATAGAAAAATTCTCAAAAAAAATGTGGGCACATGAAGGTCCACACGTTTTCTAAAAATCCAAAAGAAGTGAGCACATGAAGGCTCACAACATAATCCTAAATTTGTTCCTTCGGGTATGTGCGAAATTAATATTTGCGGGGAGAACATTTAAGGAAAACCCGGAGATGAACAAGTTCCAAGGACGAATAAAAGACTACTTCAAGATTCAGCTTGGGGAGAGCACCCTCAGTTATTACGATAAGTATTATTATCCTATCTATTTTAAATATTAGCTAGTTAGTATATTTTGCTTAGAGTTAATGAGTCCTAAATAAAAATATTAGTTTTAAGAGTCCAATAAATATTAGAAGTTCGCGAGTTAGCTCTCTTTTCTTTAATTATGACCTTGATGACATATGCTTGGAAATGATGAATAGTTGCTCCGCCTTAATTCCTCTTAAAAGTACTTACACTTTAGACTTAGATTCTCCCAAAGCTTTAAATGCTTAATTTGCTCTAAACCCAACACCTGTGGGAAGCACATGCTTAATCTAAGTCTTAGCATTGAAAGATAATAGTGCATGAAAAGTTGAGCTACTGTTTATCATATTCTTAGAGATACTTGATCCCTGGTTTTTATCTTTAAAATTATAAAATATTACATGATGAGTTCCTTAGATATGACCCTTGAGAGTTTGTCACTCGCATCAAAACATCCCACTCCACCAAATACGTTGCTTCTAATCGAGAGTACGCCTCTCCATATTCCATCAAGCCGCTAGCCATAATTATAAAAATAATAATAATAAATTCTAGCAATTTTGGATATGTCTCTCTCAATGTTTTTATACCAATTAGATTCTGGGCTACATTCATAAAAAAAAAAAAAAAAAAAAGGGAAAAGAAAAGAAAAAATATTCGAGAGAAAAGTGAGACAAGAGAGGGAGAGTAACGGACAAAAAAAGTCATACTAGGCAAGAAGGGCCTACCTCCCTAAATAATAAAAATATATTTAGAGATGAATAATGGACACGTGTCCAGGGGTGAGTAGGGCCCACATCTCTAAGGAGAGAGAAAAAATGGACACAAGTTCGGGGAAAAGCCCACCTCTCCAAGAATGGACAGCCCAGGTCTTAGCAATTTTAGAAAGAGATATAGTCCAAGATGTTTGAAAAGAAAAAAAAAAATACTAGAAAAGGCTGAAGGCTAATTACTACCTTTCATCCTCATTCATTCACCACTATCATCCCACTATGTATGTCCTATTATATGTGTGTCACTTCACTACGTACTATCTACTTAAGAGGGTCATACATAGGATCTCCTGAGTTTTCTTTTGAAAAATAATGCAAAACCCCAGGATGATAGTTGATCAAAGAATTTGAGACATGGTACTTAACTTGATTGCTTTATCTTGCTTATGATTCGTGAAAAGGCTACGCCCCATGGTAAAACAGGTATGAGAGAGCAATCTTGTTAAGAGGAGAATTTATTTCTCGATAAACCACAAGTACTTTTGAGGTATGAAAGCGTAGTAGCAACTCCTGATCCTACTATAGCATATAGCTTTGCTAGGGACTAGCAAAGGGTAAGCTTGGGGAGTTTGTTGATGCTCACTAACTCATATTTTTATGCATCAACACTTCATGGAAAAGAATTAAAATATAATTAGATAACCTTATTAGGGGTTTCTACTAATGATTTCCATGAGTTTTGGTAAAGTTGTGATTTGCGGGGACTTAACGGAAAAAATAACTTGAAATGGCGTGGCATACGCCTCGTAGCGTAAAAAAACAATCCAACTCCGAGACAAGTCCGAAGGCTACAGAATACACCCGGCGTCAAAGAGTCCCAAAACCCGAAAATACATCATCTAGAAGACTCCGAGAAGACACGACGCGCCAGCGGGACCCGTGGGCCCCACTGGGGCCGATCGGCAAACTATTAGGCCGATCGGCCTGCCACCGCCAATCGGCCTCGGCCGGGAAGCTTCCTCCACCGCCTCCAAGATGCAATATAAACCGGATGATTATGGTCGGTTTGATCCGATGGCGTCGGTGGGAGCACGGGATTAATCCCACATCGCTGTTGAAGTTGAAGAGACGAGAGGAAGACCCATATATAAACAGCCCAAGACCCCTCAAGTCAATTCAATCCAAGTTGATCTAAAGCTTCACGTTCAATAAGAAGTAGATCAAGGAAGAGCCAAGACAGGGGAGAAGAAGAGGAGACACCACGAGATAGGATAGCTAATTCATAGCTCTAATCTAGAGCCTAGTTTAGATAGAAAGTCGAGGTTTAAAGAAGAGAGTGTATGCTCGGTTACGGATCGATAAGTTACACTATGGTTCAATATAATTATTGTTCTCATACACCTTCGTGCTATTTCATTATTATGTATGCAATTAATTTACTTACACTTTATTCTAGTCATAGCATATTTGATATAGTCATTATTCATGGTAATTCGAAGTACTTATTCGTAGAGCTCCTAGTATATTATGCGCATATGCTAGGTAGTAGAGAGTATGTAAGCATGGTGCTTAGATATAATTTACTTGCGGGATTCACCTTATATGCTTGGGTCGTGTGGTAGATCGTAGTGGTGACAAGCACTATTGAGTCCTTTGCAATCCTCCCCGTGTATAAGACTAGTCGATAATGGTTCTTGGGATTATCTTGTTTCGTTCTTGATTTTCTTAAGTAATCTTCTTCGGTACACATTTTTATTTATGGTTTTGATTTATATATGATCTTATGCTATGCCTGTTTATTTCCACTTCGTAAATTCTTTGTATACTACATAAGAACTGTCCCATTTGTCCTAAATCCAATCCTAATCTAACTAGGAATTAATCTTATCCTATTGTTCACCACGTGCACCTCTACATCTTATATACCTTATCATTATTATCTTTTATTGGCTCACCCTGTTTAAGTAAATGCTAAACCACCGAATCTCATTAGTCTTCTTCTATCAACGTCCTTAATCAAATGAATTGCTTATCATATCTTCCTCGTGGATTCGATATTTAAAACCCTTCCCGGGTGAAATGCTCACTTTGGACATCCGTGGCGCTTGCGGATCTATCTCTCGTAAGCTAACAAATACCAACAAGGTTACGTCGTTCGTGCACACTTCGGCATAGAACTAGAAGTGGAACTAGTTGGTCCATTTGTTATTGAAGGCAGGAGTGATCCGAATGTTACCACGAGGCACAAAGGTATAAACGCCGAACTGGACAAAGTAAGGCTCCTCGGTATCCGCATGTTGAACCTTCCTTGGCTTTTAGTGGCATGAGTAGAACTTGCAAAAACGTCCATGCTCAAGGGAGCTCCGGCCATCTTCATCACCCGCACGAATATGCTTAGCCGGTGAAGGAGTTAGGGGTCGATGATGCAATTGCGGGTTAAACCGCTTCAAGACGCCAACATGAACCCGTCCTCACAAGGAAGACGAAAGCCGGCTCGGGAAGTAATCCCGAAACACCGGGGCTTCATTCGGTCGTGGGTTTGGGATAATCTCATCCTTAGGAGGAGCCCGGCAATAGGACCGTGTCTTTCGGTCCATAAACCCGCTTTAGCGATATTTATCCAGGTCATCATCCGTGACACGGGATGGACCCGGCCCGATAAATAAGCCTTCTGGTCGGAGGGCCCATGGTCTCTCCCCCGACCCCTCCGCCTTGGGTATAACTTTCATCGCCGAGCCAGCAATGAGCGGAAAAAGAGCCTTCGGCAGATCTCATGGCTTTCAGCAGGAAGCTGCGCCCCACCGAAGGGAGAGCCCTCAATGTCCACTTCCTCATCCATGTCTGGAACTATCTCGAATTCGGGTTTCTGGCGGCTTTCGAGAGATAGTGTCATCACTGCTATCCGAATACAATCTCGGGTCGACTCTGATCTGAGGATTCTGACTGACCGAACCCCCACTGGAGGAGCTAGAATCGTTGTTGTTGCTGCTTTGGAAGACGCTTCGGATTCGGAACCGGAGTCAGAGCCTGAGCGTGGGTGCGATTCGGGAGAACCGGAATGCGAAGCCATAGGACTTGATCGTACGAAAGACGAACCTAATGTGCAAAGAAAAAAGTAGAGAACGAAAATAAAAAAGGGGCTGCTAGCCGAAAGAGCAGCAGAAGCAAAAACTTAAGGAAAGAATTGAGCTCACCTTACGAAGAGTTGAGAAGGGACTAAAAGCGAAGCCGAATGCCGCTAGCCGAAAGGAGGCGAGGAGCTGAGAGGCGATCGCGCGTTCTCGCAGAGTGAGCGCAGCCTTGCCCCCGGGGGGGGGTTTTTATACCCGCCCGAACACCCCGCGAATCGGCCGGAGGCGAATCGAGAAGACGTCCCTCGGCTATCGGTCGGGCATGCAAAACGATGAAAACGGCGGTTCAAGTTTATCCAAAAAAATCTATCGTTTAACAGCTTGGCGGACCATTCGACCGCGACATCGGGTTTCTCCCACGCCGGAGGGGTTTCTTGAGACCGACCGTCAACGGGCCGAAAAGCGAGCCGAGAGTCCATCGCCCCGGCCTCGTGGGGGACTCTTGTTGGGGAAGGCCCGGCAATAGGGCCCCGCCCGTTCATTCGGTCCTTTTCCCATGCCGGCGCATTGAGCTCAGATTCGGCCTCCGGACGGCTGGTCGAGGGCACGAATGGAGCGCCTTCGGTTGGGTCAAGCCGAAGGGGCACACGATTCGGTCCCGGAGGCGGGAAGCGCAGCGACGCCCCCGCCCGCGTTACTCACCTCCTATGGTGGACGCCGAATGGGCGCCTCCCCGCAGGCTTTCCAAATAAACGCCCACCATTCGGCTCCCCGAGACGAAAGGAAGGAAGCGTTCGGCCCGCTCACGCTCCTCAGCGGTGGTTCTTTAAGTGCGCCGGGAGGCGACGGTAGAATGCCGCCTCATTCGCCGCGAGGTAGAAAAGGCGCGGCGATTGGTCATCCCGCCGAAAGCCCGGGGGTTTGCGGCGAGAGCGGCGAGGCGGCGGATCCTACGCCGTTCGGGCCGGGGAGCCGAATGGCGAGTTTCGTCCCATCGGAGGCGCTGTTGGTTCTGACTTTCGTTTTCGGTAGGACCGAAAAGGCGTCGGCGTGGTCTCGACGGTGTTGGTGGCGGCGTGCGATGAGAGGACCAAGGTGCCCCGGGGGACTAGAGAGCGGCGACGCGAACGCCTCAATGGCCTAGGGGTAGTTTGGTCATGTAAATGTCTCACGACCCCTATAAAAAGACCCCAAGGGGCATTGTAATGGGACAAAGGATATTGGAATACAACAATAGCCGGTTCATCCACTTGTGTTCCGATCTCGTTTCTCTTTCGGGTAGTCCGTCCGGGGCTACTCCAACTCCAACGTATATACTCTAGAAGTTAGTGCCAAGGGGCTCGTTTTTCTACTCCTCACCCCTTCGCCTCAAAAGGTACGAGGGTTGATGCCAAAATAATCTAGGGAGCTAAAGGGCTCGTTCCACAACTCCTCGCCCCTTTGTCTTGATAGGTGGAGGGATGGCACCAAAACAATTTAAAAGCGGGAAGGGGCTCATTCCGCAACTTCTTGCCCCTTTACCTCGAAAGGTGGGAGGTTGGAGGAAAAGCAATTTAATAGTGGTGCGAGCATATTGTTTTCCCGCCTCTCGCCCATTTCCCCTAAAAGATAAATAAGTAAGATAAAAATGTATTGTTCAAGTCTTTTACTTTTCTTCAATATTTCAATCATTCACTCTTCTTTTGCTTCTAAGTTCTCTATTGAACGTTCGATGACCAATTGTTTAGGGTTCGACACCAACTTCTTGCCCGACGCCCGTGAGTGGAGTCCTCAAGACATGTTGTCTACAACTACTTCGCCACTTGAACTACATCAATGTCTTTGGTGAGGTTGAATTATGAGGAGCAAGCTACCAAGGTCCTAGTAACAAAGGCATGAGCAAAGGGTGCCAACGAGGACTAGTCAAGACAAGCCAAAGACTAGCTGGAGACAAAACAGTCCCTAAACTATCTACACAAATGTTAGGTATCGAATATGAGTTGTAATTGAGCCACGCTTTGTTGTATTTAGCTATTGGATCATGTATTTTCAGTTAAAATCAAATAGGTGAAGGGCTATTGTTGGGGTGTATTATATGCCAAGGACCCCCCACAACACACACACAATCATGTTCGGGGCCCAATTATATAAATTAGGGCACAAATAAAGTAATATTTAGGGGCATTTTATAGCATTTAGTTGCATTTTGATAAACACAACTCTCTTAGGACCTACTTTTTTGAGCCGAAAATTGTGCGGCAAAGAGTCATAGCCCCTATCTATTGGTATTTTTGCAAATACAAACCCCAACGTGGGGCATAAAGAGAACCTCATCTCCCACCTCCCTTATAAAAGGAGGAGAGGGGGAGAAGCTGATCACTCACCTCTTTTCTCTATCACATTCCCTCTTTCACAATTCTTCTTTCCAGTTTTCTTGGTTAAACCAACACTAGTTACATGATTGTTGAATAAGAATATAATTCTCAGACTTAGAATTTTGAGGAGGAAGTTTACGCTACCACTTTGGACAACTCAATTAATTATTCGCTCATTGACCCCCTTGAAGTTTTCATCAACCATAAGAGCCAATAAATTTTCTTTAAACTAATCAAGAGTTCCTAATATAGCGGGACAACAAAAATCTAGAAGAATATACATTTTTTGCATAAGCTTTCCTAATACACCAGGGGCAACAAAGATCTAGGAGTTCATACAATTCCTTCATAAGTGTTCACAATTTAGTTAAATACTTTAGATACACAAAAGAAAAATGTATGTTGTATGAAATAGCATTTACTGGCATTTACTAAATGTACCTTTAAATTATTTTGCATAGGAGTTCCAGTAACCAACACACGATGAGAGCATACAATTTTTCATAAGTGCTTGCACCTTCTTTGCACTAGGTTTATTGAAGGTGTGCGCTTCATCAATGACAACATAATCTCATTTACCAAATGCATTCAAACTACTCCACTCCCTTGTGATGAGACCATGTGAGCACAATAACAAACTCCCATTCTGTAAATGAGCACACATAAATATAATGAATCAGTGAGTTTGCTACACTATAGTTTGCTAAAAGCTTAATGAACACACAAGTTTTAGGAGATGAAAAAGCATAGTGACCTTCACTACTTCTTTGAGTACATTGCTTCTTGTCTTGGGCTCTTTAAAGCTGGAAGGAAAAAAGTTCAAAAGTCAATACAAGACCTGAAAGATCTATAATCCAAATAAAGAGATGAAAAAGAAGCAAAAACTTACATGTGGATCTGTTCTAGTAGTCCAACATTTTTAAGCTCTTCCATCCATTGGTTCATCAATATAGGGGAACAAAAATCAAACATCGCTGAATTAGATGAGACTCCAAAAAGACCGCATTGAGGAAAGCGGCAACCTAAGAGTGGAAAGCAATATAGCATTAGAAAATAACTTGGTTGTTGAACCTAAAACTATCCAAAACTAAATACTTGTCGTGTTTTCCCAAGCCTCATGTCATCCCGAGGATGCCTCTCGACTTGAGCACTGCAGCTCCCAAAAACCATTGTAGGCCTTCTTTTTGATAAGGTTTCAGGCCATTGTATACATCTCTTCTAAGTGTGTATTTCCTTGTGATTTCACAATCAATGGGATTCATGATGAAACTATACATATAGTCACTAACCATACAGTCATTTTGTTAGTTCAAACTATATCAAATTGTAAAGCCACACGCATGAGAGCAACTTGTGGGGAGGGAGCCCCGCCTACCTCAATCCCTTCTCAAGATATTAGATCCGGTGGAGTCGTGTTTCGTAGTGTAGAAAAGCTCTAGTGCCTCCTTGACACGCCAGTGCACCCTCTGCGGAATCACATTTCTTCAAAAGTGAAGAGATTGAAACAAAAGAGAAGTAGTTTGTGCAGCAAAGCAAGCATTAAGTAGTCAACAGCTCTGTTAAGCTCCTCTCCAGTGACCTCGACGAAGGACCTGATTGCTTCTATCATCTCTCGCGGAGGTCGGGTCTGAAAGATGCTCACCTACGATGCGCCGGATACTTGTCAAAACCCTCGTATCGTATACTGGATACTCATCGGATACTTTGCCTGGACGCCGATAATCACTTTCGATACTTGTCGGACAAGTGTAGAACATTTTTAAATATTTTTAAAAATAAAATAATTCCAATAATTTGTTGACACCTTCCTGTTAAAAAACCCTAACCCCTCATTCTCGTGTATAAATACACCCTCTATGCACATAGGACCCTCTATGCCTAATGAGGGTGTGACAGGCAAAAAGAGAAGGGTGTTTTTGTATCGAATCTAGCTTTAATTTAGAAACTCGTAGCCAACTTGATGCTTTGATTGCAATGATGTTCTACACAGGAGGTTAGCTTATTTCTCTTTTCTGTCCAGTTTTAATTGATCCATGTATGTTTACATTTTATTTATACATTTGCTTTGTCAATGTCAATATTTACAGGATTGCCTTTCAATCTTGCAAGAAACCCATACTTCAAACAGGCCTTCATCTTTGCTGCAAACAATGCTTTGGGAGGCTATGCCCCTCCAAGCTACAACAAGCTCAGGGCAACTCTTCTGGCGTAAGAGACAACGCATGTTGAGAGAATGCTACGGCCAATCAAATCAACCTGGAGCTTTAAAGGTGTCAGTATTGTATTGATTGGTACTCTTAAATTTCTTGGCATTGACAGAAGATGGACCAATGTTTTTAAAAGCAATCAACACTGAAGGAGAAGTCAAGAAAAAAGAGTACATTGCTGAGAAGATGCTAGCAGTGATTGATGAGGTTGGGGCTCAAAATGTTGTGCAGGTGATCACTGATAATGCATCTAACTGCAGAGGTGATTCATGTGTACTAACTAGGGTCTGCGGCTGTCGGGCGGTACTCCTTCGCCTTTGTTTGGCGGCTGTCGAGCGATACTCCACCGCATCCGTCGGACGATCCTCCTTCAGTCAATCCTTCTCTGCCTTCTCGCGGCGGTCGTCGAGCGATCCTCCCGCTCCCTTCTCTCCGCGCAGTCGTCGAGCGAGGGCGCATACCATGTCGGGTCGATCCTTCTCCGCGGCGGCCGTCGAACGATCCTCCCTCTCCCTTCTCTCCATGGCCGCCGAGGGTTTGGACTAGTGGTGTATGTGCGCCAAGGCGAGACGGTCCGAGACGACTATGCAACTAAAGAAAGATCCATGCCGACAACTAAAAAGAAAGACCCGTGCCGAGTTGTTTCGTTGTTCTTAATGAGCGACATGACTGTTGTTGATTTACTCGTAAAAAGTATTTTTGTTCATAACATAATCGGTTTATTACTATAATTTGTTACATTTTTTGAGGGGCAACTATAGTTTGTCACAGGGACTAGGTTACTACTTGGGGGTAGAAAGACATTAGAGCTGCATGTTTAGTCTTAATGAATCCTCCTAAAGAGTTTGTTGTTGGCATGTTGTTATGTTTAGGTTTAGAGTTTTCAGTAGAGGGTGTGCCAGAACCCAGATTTGCTGGTATCTCGCGGTTACGCTCCAGACTCATATACTATCTATGTCCCTTTTTAGTTGTCGCTGTTGATGAAAACATTATCCACCAGAGATCAAAAAGAAGGTTGTAATAATTGTTTGCTGAATTATGTCAGGATCATGTAAGTTTACTGCCTCTTCTTCCGTACAGAAGGTGCTTTTCCAGCCCCGGCTGCAATCGGCAAAAACACACATTACATGGGCGAGGCAGGTTTTTGCCTAGCCGAGCAAGCAAATCTCTTTCACAGTGCAAAACGAAAGGCCAGGTAGACTAATCAGCAACAACAGATCCATGTTCAACACAAGCAACCAAAGAATGAATACCAGCATTCTTATTAGCACTGGAACTATACAACTATACTAACAGGCTGGCAAAACCTCTCCGTGGCCAATCGTCATATACTATGCTACCATCTGGTACATGATGGCATTATCTTCGTCTCCAATGCTCTACTCCTCGCACAAGGCTCCCCCTTTTCTTCTTCAGCAAGCGGATGCTCCATAGGACATGGCAGTGTGTCACTGTTTCTTTTTTTTTTCGATAACGCCTAGGCGCATTTTTTTCATTAAGCAGAAGGGAGTTTTGTTACATAAAGTGGAGATGCAGTAGTCGAACGATTACGGACCTCTGACACCAACAACACAACGTAACATCAAGGCACTGGCTGAAACACGGTGGCACTTAGATTGGTGTACTAGGTAAAGAAACTAATGTGCTACTAAAGCGACTAGGACGACTGAGCACCTCATCCCACGAAGGAGAGGAGCGAGGAAACTCGAGTGAAACCTGTGGCACACCACTCATCGAGCTCCTCCTGGACCTTCTGAGCAGCCTGTACTGCAGATTTGGCGACCCCATCAAAGGTTCTTGAGTTGCGCTTTTCCAGCACCCAGCCGATGGCGAAAAGTAGGGAGTCAAAACCTCATCGGATGTGCTCCTCCCGGACCTCTTGTGTCATTGTTTCTGAATGGTGTTACCCGACGCGTGTTGGCTACTTGAACCTCTGCTGCTGCAAGAACAGGGTGCTCATGTTTCCACAAATTCCCCAAATATGTCGAGGCACCCATCCCAGTAGCCCCTCTCTTTGTTTAGAGGATGTATCCTCAATCTTCCTTCAATTACTAGCTCTCAACTCCTGTAAAAGCTGATTACAGCATGTGCCTTGAGATGTTGTTTAAAAGTGTGCTTGGGACTTTTGAGATGAGCAATGAAAACTAATGTTTTATGAAACCTGAGTTTCTCTGTAAAGGAGGATATTGCTTACGGTTGACATCTAAAATGCATGTAAAATATCTGTGCTGGATGGAAAGACACTTTATAGTAAGTTTAGTCCCTACAGATGACCGCAACCCCTCTCATAAGGAGGCCTACGACAACTTCCATGATGACCCCAACCCTCTCATAAGGAGGCGCTGCGGCAGGTCTTCCCAGAGAGAGGGTGAGAGATGTCGAGGCGCCACGCTAGCCCGACACGTCCGATCGTTGGTGGCGGCCCGGGTAGTTCGATTAGCGAGAAATAGCATCTTAGTCTCCTTTTTTGCTAGGGAGGGTTGAACTGTTTGTAGAACTCTTCCCCCTAGCGGGTTGAACTATTTGTAGAACTCTTTCCCCTAGCGCGTCATTCGTGACGCGCCGTTGTAATATTCACTGATTTCTTCTTAATATAAAAAAATTGCTTACAGTTAACCTCTGAAATGAATGTAAAAAAACCGTGCTGAATGGAAATACACTTTATAATATATAGTAGTAAATTTAGTCCCTGCAGATTAAATCTATAACTCCTATATAGGAGCTCCCCAGCAATCCTTAGGGGAATTCTCGGGGCTACGATTGGTCCATACAAGCTGGTAACGCTGACATCCCCGTCCGTGATGCGTCGCGGCTGCCTATTCCCCTTCCTCCTCGCGGCGCCCCTCCCCACCCGTCCGCTCCTCCCGCATCCGTTCTCTCCTACGTGGAAAAAAATCTGGGCGGCCTCTTCACCTCCCGTCCCGACGCATGCCTTCCCGAGTCCCGACTCCTTCCTCTAGCCAGATCCGGCGTATTCCACCACTCCTCCCCTCCCGGTCCCGACACAAGCCCTCCCGAGTCCCCACTCCCCGCATCTCCCAAACCCTAACCCGACGCCCCTCGCCCTCACCGTCTACAGCAGCAACACCGCCGTGATCCGCGAAGATAGTGCCACCACCGCCGCAGGGTTGTCCAGCCGCCCCAACGCACGACCAGTGTGACTACCTCACCCATCCCCGATCTACTATGCCGCCGCTCATCATCGACCCGGCCAAGCCGCCGCTAGCGCCGCCGCTGGAATCTTCGCTCGCTCCCCCGCGGTGCCCCCGGTTACCTAGAGGAGTTCATGACGACAGTGTGGCCATGGAGGACGAGGAGTCCGCAGCCGCACATCTGCCGCTATGGGCCTCCCAATCCCTCGAGATCCGTCGCCGGGGAGACAGCTGACAATGGAGGCCATGGATCAGGTGTCGGAGCTCGCCGAGTCGATGCACCAGGCGGTGTCGTTCCTCGCCCACCGTCGTCGCCAGCACCGCCGCCTCCTTCTCATGACTCCTCTCCCCCACGCGCGATCCCGTGGGACTCCGTCGCCTGGGTGCCGGCCTCTGCTGCTGCCGGTGAGTGAAAACTTCTGCTGCAGCTGGGTATGGTAAAGGCTTCATAGCCGCCGGCGTCATTTGTCTGCTGTTCTTGGGCTGCTGCCCCTTCTCAGCGCCCCGCCAAGCTGCAGTTCCTTGCAGTCACAGAGGATGGTGGATTTGCGATGAAGATTTGCGATATCTTCATCGTCGGTCTTCCTAGCCTCCCCCGTGAGTTCCCTATGCACTCCCCTCTGATTGGATTCAGGTTATATGGAATTTTCCCTTTACTGTGGCATACGAATTGCAGATTTCCCATCTGCCCTCCACCCACCCCATGGATATTGGTTTTCAGCTATTCGATAGATCCCCTCCAGTGTAGTTCATTGGTTTTCAGCTCTTGGATTGATCATAATATACATGGATATTCTTTGAGGTTCTTAATCTTTAAAACAAGTTTGTCTGAAAACCCTATCTGTAAATGACCATGACAGCATTTGTATGAAGATATCCCTTTACTATGGCGTATGAACTGCAGGTTTCCCATCTGCCCTCCACCATGTATATTGGTTTTCAGCTATTCGATTCATCCCCTCCAGTGTATTAGATTGGTTTTCGGCTCTTGGATTGATCATAATATCCATGGATATTCGTTGAGGTTCTTAATCTTTATAACAGCTTTGTCTGGAAACCTATCTGTAAATGACCGTGACAACATTTGTATGAAGATATCTTTGAATCCTTTTTCTGGAATTTATTTATAGCAATTTTATTGGAATTTATCAGTCATTCGAACAGAGTGGCATCAGCTGCATAGAACCTCAGCACACCGTACTCACTTATGCATGTGCCAACAATTATCAGTCATGCATAAATAAAAAGGTTTGAAAGAATGTAATGCTGCACCAAACACTTGCTATAAATAAATGTATTATGTGTTTAATGCCATCACCAAGAGTTGCGGATGTAAAGATGCCACTTTTTTTTATTATTGATAACAGCTGGTGTAAACAATCACATGGAATATGTCCTTGGGCAAATGTTTATTTTTTTTCCATAATACGTTACAGATTCAGATATTTGACAATGACATATGGGATTCTTTGAATTCGTGTGCAGCGGTAATCAGCAACGATATTGGGAGAGATTCTTTATTTATTTGGTTATGTTCTTTGCACATTACCAGAGCAATCAAATCTGTCTACAGTGTTTTGTTAACAGGTCTTCGTGTTATGACCGGCCGGCAATACTCTCGGCGTAGAGCTAATCAGGCTAAGTGCCTACAGGCACGACATGGGCTTAAGGCCCAAGTTAGATTTATTTATCTATTTAGTATATTTAGAGAGTTATTATTATTATCTATCTTAGAGTCTCTGGACTATAAATATGTAATCACCCCAAGGGGGAATATTAAGCATAAACATATTTGTTTCCGGCTTCCTGAAGGGAGCTGGGATTTACCCTAGCCGCCTCTTCTTCTTCCTGTTCTCTCGCAACCAGCAGCAGCGAGGGTGCCCCGCGCCCGTCTTCCTCAAGCTCTCCGTCCAAGACCTGCGATCAACCACTCCTACAATCTCCGCACCGTCGGGGAGAGTTAGGAATCCTAACAGCCCAGTATCGAGAGATGTCGGGGCCCTCTTCTGTCCGTCGGTCCCGCCTTCCACGCCGACGATCTCCGGCGCGCCACCATCCTCGGCCGTGTCGGGCTCGTGGTCTTTGATGCATCGTCCGGCCCGACAATTGCTCCCGTCACCACCGGACTCCTTGTCCACGGTGGTGGCAGCGCTTCACCGCGGCGTCGCCCGATCTAATTAGCGACATCAACGTCACCAACACCAACGTCGCGCCCCTGCAGTCCGTGTGGGCGGCAGCGGCCGCCATTGCGGTATCCAGCGCGGCGGTGCTATCTTCCCACGACTCGGCGTCCCCCAACCATGACCATCGCGGTCCTTCGGCCAATCACCCGCCGGTCGGGTCCATTGGCCGGCGTCTCCGTCCGGCCTCCGACCCGGGCGCGATGGCGCCCTACACGGGACTACGTCCGTGGACACACTCGCCACCACCGCCTCGCCCGGTTCGTCCCCACCACCGCCTCTGCCCGTGCTCGCCATCGGGTGTGTTCATGGATACGGAGGACAACACTTACCTAGCAGCACACAAGCGGCACCCAAGTTCTACAAGCTTGAGTTCCCCACGTTCGACGGATCGGTGGATCCCTTGAACTGGTTGAACCACTGCGAGCAATTCTTCCGGGGGCAGCGGACCCTCGCCACCGACCGGACATGGCTCGCCTACCATCTTCGCGGGCCTGCACGGACTTGGTACTACGCCACGAGCGCAATGAAGGCATGCCTACCCTGGGAACGGTTTTGTGACCTCTGCCGGCTCGATTCGGCCCCTACCATGGTGCGCGTTTGGCCGAGCTCACTCACCTTCCTTTCACTTCGACGTGCGTAGTATTCGCAGCAATACAATGCCGTCCTATGCCACACCGGCGATGACCTAGGCCCCCCGGCGGGCCAAAATTTGTTCGTGGGGGGCCTCCGGCACATCGGGTGGATGTGGAGATGTTCCATCCCCGATCTCTAGGGCGGCCATGTACTACGTGTGGGCTTTCGGCGCCCGTGCAAAAGCTTATCGCGCCTCCATGCTCCGGGCTCCACGCGGTGCCGGCCTGCTGCCCGTCTGCACGGCAACCGGGCCGGGCTCCCCGGCCACCTCGGCGTCGGCGTCCACGCCCGGGGCCCCCTCCCGCTCCGCCCGGCATCGGCACCCGGCGTGTTTCCGACGTTGTCACCCGGTGAGCAACGGGAGGAGTCGCCCCGCGGGGCCTCTCCTTCAATCAGCGATGGGCCTATATGCGAGGGTCACGTCTATCGGCGCCTCTTCTACCTCGGCGAGGACATCCCGACATCCGAGGCCGCCGCTTTCGCTGCTCTCTCCGATGCTCCTCCACCCGAGGGGAGGCTGCGCCCACGGAGCCTACCCGGGGGCTAATCCACCTCCCGGGTCTCTCTCTATGCCCTAGCCGGTATCCGGACGGACAACGCGATGTTGTTGCCTATCTCGGTGTGCGACTAGTGGCTGGTGGCCCTCCTGGACACAGACTCGACAGCCAACTTCATCAGCTCGGCCGCCTGTGCAGCTCTCAAGCTGCCCCTATCTCCCCGGCCGGTGCTGCGCGTTCAAGTGGCCAATGGGGACGAACTGCGTTGCCATGGTGTCGCTCGCGGTGTGCCCTTGACCGACCAGGGCGAGGCCTTCACCATCACCTGTTTCAGCCTACAGTTGGGCACATTTGACGTCATCTTGGGCTACGACTTCCTGTGGAACCTCGGCCCCCTTCAATGGGACCTTGAGAATCGCAGCCTGGGATTCACCCGTGGCACTCGGCGCATTATGTGGCAGGGGTTGGGCCGCACGTCTCAGCACCCAGCCGTGCATGCTGTCTCCGCGGTCCCCACAGCGCTGGATCCATCCTGGCTAGAGCGTCTTCTGCTCCAGTTTGGGGCAATCTTCGCCGAGCCACGCGGTTTACCTCTGAGCCGACCCTACGATCACCGTATACATCTCCTTCCTGGCACGGCACCGGTGGCTGTCTGGCCCTATTGCTATCCACAGCTACAGAAGGACGAGCTTGAGTGACAATGTGCTACCATGCTTGAGCAGGGTGTCATTAGGCCCAGCACATCGCCGTTCTCTGCTCCGGTGCTGCGGACAAGTCCTGGAGGTTTTGCATCGACTACCGTGCCCTCAACGCGGTTACCTCCAAGGACAAGTTCCCTATTTCGGTGGTTGATGAGCTCTTGGATGAACTCCATGGCGCGCACTTCTTCTCAAAGCTCGACCTCCGTTCCGGCTACCATCAAGTATGCGGATGCATCTGGCCGATGTCTTGAAGACAACGTTCCGCGCCGCGAAGGCCACTATGAGTTCAGTATCTTTGTTGTTCGCTTCCAAGCGCAAATGCCAAAAGGCAAGAGTCTTTGAAAACCCGCGGGTTGACCTCCACTGGCGACTTCAGGAATTGTTACATTCGATTACCATCGCCATGGGATGTCGGGTGGCGATACGTAACGTTCTGAACAAGTCCATAAAGCGCGGAAATACCGTTGTAGCATTTCACCCGGAGATATTCAGGGTATCGTTATTTATATTTTCCCAAAGGAAGGCAAGGTGTAGGACTCTAGCGAGGGGGCATGAACAAGGCGACATGTCTATCTGATTGACCAATACTCAATACAAGGGTAAGTCATGATAGTTTATAGATAGTGTGACACACACTTGGGCCAACCTCAAGGATAAAAGGAAAAATAAAGAATAAAAGAATAATCCTAAGGGAAGCAAGCAATCCTAATGTAGGCGTGCAAGAACAAGTTAATGATCATGCAAACATAGATGACTAGAGTTTTAGGTGAGAGTGAGATGGGCGGGGGAGACCACCGGTACCACACGGCCCAATGGGAGGCATTTACGAACTCCCACGGCACATACGAACGTGAGGGATTTCAAAAGGACGGTCAAGGCTTGTCGTCACGACCCGGCCGCCTACCCCCTCAACCGTAGCATGCTCTCATATCCGAAGGTCCCCACCCGGGCACCATGCTGCGTGTTAAAATACAACCCACATCCCCTGCAGACCCCACCCTTCGGATGGGCCGGGCAAAGATATGGACCGGGCCGAAAGCCACAATCGAACCGCCACCTCGGCACAACTCTTACTCTACTCAAATACATGGCATGAATGGTTAGGCCCTCTCGTTCTATACGACTAACCAAGACATAGGAACTATAGACTAGTTCTTCTGTCATGATTGTGTCGAGAACAACATGTCAAGAATATAACATTTAATACTCTAGCTCTATTGCACAACTATATAAGAACAAGACAAGGGAAGAAACCATAATTGTATTCATACCAATGTTCCTTTCTCCCAAGTACAAGCTCTCTCCAATGAAGCTTAGCCTTGCTCCAACTACTACTAAGACTAAAAGAACTAGAGAAGTGGAGGAGTAGAAAGGAGAGGAGAAGAGGAGTGGAGAGTGAGGAGGCTCCAAAATGGTGTGTGTGAAAGATGGAGGAGAGGGGAGCTGCTTATACACATGGAGGAGGGGCCTAAGTGCTAAATTACATGAAACCGACCATGGACACCTTCCTATTCTGACCAAACCGACCATCCCACCGCCGCATCGCGAACTTGGAAGGTTAATACACCGCCTCGCCAAAGTTGGGCCCGAACTCCTCGGGAGGGTGCGGAGCGCACTGGGAGTGCGTCGCGCACCCCGGGCCCTGCTCGGCCCGGGCTTTGGCCTGGTGCTGTTCCTGGGCCTAAAGTTGTAGGGTGGCGTTTGCTCGGCCTAGTTTTGGCGTTTTGGTCGCATTTTCCCTTGGGCTTGGTATTCTTCAGGAATGCGCTTTCCAGGGAGACGTATTTTGGCCGTGTTTCCACTTGTATTTGTGATAAATCTGCAAAATAATAATTTGGGCACTACAAGTGGAATTCTATTAGTAGCAAAGGTATATGAGTATGATAAAGTCAAGTTTTACTCCTTTTGGTAGAATGTTGACGTTTAAAATATGTAGTTGGATACCGTCAACAATTTGTTAAACTTGTCCAATGCACGGCTACCTTCCGGTACTCATGAACGACGTCTTGCGACCGTTCTTAAGCAGTTCGTCTTTGGTGTTTTTCAATGATATTGTCATGACCCAAAAAAGTGGCCTGGCCGGAGGCCCATCGGGGCACCTCACGCGACGCGGGGGCATGGCCCTTGGGCCGCTATTCCCGGCTTTGGCAGCGCCGCTATCCGCCATAAGCACGCCATGTTATCTCGCTTTTTGCTAAGTAAAGCATATTTAGGGAATAAAGGATAGGCATAAAATAGGAAAGGAATATGCTTGTAAAGAGGATTCCAATCTATAAGGAAACCTCTAGAACCTTCCTAGCTTAGCCGCCAAGTCTCCCCGGACCATAAATACAAGGGGCATGTGAGCCGCTGAATCTTAATCGAAAAAAATTAAAAGGGGTAACTCCCAACACTCCTCCTGTCTTCCAATCTCTCTTCCCTGGCGCCGCGTGCGCCACCACCACAAGACCGCTGCCCCCGGCCCCGATGCCGCGCGCCCTGGGGCGCCACGCCAGACGCCTGCGCCATCGCCCATCATCGCGCCGCCGCCACGGGGCAGCCACTGTCGCCCCCACCCTTCTCCTCCACCCCCAATCCGCCCGACGATGTTCGAATCAGTGTCAATTCGGCCCAATCCAGCCGGAATCGGCATCCGTATCCGAGACCAGGGCGATTCCACCACCGACGGCTTCCGACCACCACCAACGCCAAGTTCGATGGCCAACCACAAGTACGCCGAGCTGAAGATGGAAATCCGCGGGCTTGTTGCTGTCCTGAAGGAAATCAAGGACACCGCCAACGATCTCACGAAAGCTCGATGAACAGCTTTGCCCGACAACGTCCAACGATGACATGGCCCGCGGGCGCCGCCAATGACGCCGCTGCCATGGCCGTTCCCGACATCGACCACGCTCCCACCTGCATCGACGACGTCCCTCATCGACATCCACGGCGAATGGGTGGCCCACGGCCGCCGGCAACACCGTAGCACGGCCCTGGGCCGTCCGATATGCGCCGCCACCGGCCGAACGCCGCTCTCACGAGAGTGCCGCCCTCGTCACCACCTCCAAGATCTGATGCTACAAGTATCGAGCACGCCTACACCAAGGACGAACCGCCCGTCCACGGCTCAGTTCAGATCGGATCGGGAGGTCGCGCCCGGCACCACCGGTTGCTCGGCGAAAAGCCTACCCAACTAGGCCAACGTCCGTGGCTACTACAATGGCAATGAGATAAGTTCCCGATCACTACCGGCATCATCTCTACCACCGGGAACATCCGGAGTGCCATGATCTTCACCGGCCGACGGACGACACAACGGCGTCGACCGACGTCGACATTGACGTCGGCGGCATTGACATCCCTGCGACATCATGGACACCAACGGCAGTGTCACTCCTCACAAGGGTGCCACCATCAACCACGACGTCCTCGACAACAACAATGGCGCTATCATGGGCGCCGTGAACGGCGACGACATCCTCAAAGACGTCGACACCGATGACGACCCCGACGTCGGCTACATCTTCTCCATGCCTACCATCGACTACAAGGGCATGAACATCGACAAGGGCACGGACCACGACAACCCCGCCGGCCAACCTCAACACGGGCAACCACAACGTCGCCCCCATGGGCGCCGCCAAGGCGATGACGAACACCGACGTTCCACCAGGCGTCAGCGGCGATGGTCATCCACTTGTGGACCACAACCGGCAACCCGCGATGCGCTACACCTGCAGGGCCCCTTGGACCTCCACCATGGCGTAAAACGTCAACAAACGAGTTGTGAATCTCAACACGGCTTTGACACACGTAAGTGCTTGGAAGGCAACTCCACTCTCAGCGATCGACTTCCCGATGCCACCAAAGACAAGCTCCAACACGTAAGGCCCCCCTATCATTTACCCTCGACAACGAAATATCAGGTACACCGCTATACTTCTGACAAGAGTGGCACTCCTCCTTCTCTGGGTCATCTACATGCCAAGCCAGACCACATGGGAGTACTAGGACACCTCCACACGATGTCTTCATCACGACGAGCCACCCATCAACGGCGACGCTTACCGTCCACTTCCCTCTTCATCCTCGACGGACCGACGCCTTGATCGACTACACCTATGGTCCGACACCTCGCCTCGGAACATGGGCGTGCCGGACACCACGCCACTCAACAATCATCGCGCCATCAACTCGGCTATGCCAACCGGAACGACTCGAGCCGAACAAGTTGGCTCCCCTATTCCAGGGCGACATCTACGCCCGTGCGACTACGTCAACAAGCCCGTGGACTGCAATGTACCAGCGATGCTCTACACAAGGAGCACGGTGATCCACCTCGCCCAAGAGTTCGACGCTCCCATCTTCAGCAAGCCTCGACTTGTGAGATTCACCGGCGACGACAAGAGCGCCCGGCCGATGCAAAACCACAAAGACGGGACGCGCTGTTCGAAAAAGGGGAGAGATGTCATGACCCAAAAAGTGGCCCACGGGCGGAGGCCCATCAGGGGCACCTCGCGCCGCGACCAGAGTCATGGCGGGGCCTGGCCTTGCGCGCTCCCGGCTTGGCGCCGCCACCATCCGCCATGAGCACGCCACGTCATCTCGCTTCTTCGTTAAGTAAAGCATATTTAGGGAATAAAGGATAGGCATAAAATAGGAAAGGAATATGCTTGTAAAGAGTGATTCCAATCTATAAGGAAACCTCTAGAACCTTCCTAGCTTAGCCGCCAAGTCTCCCTGACTATAAATACAAGTGGCCTCGTAGCCGCTGAATCTTAATCGAGAAAAAATTAAAAAAGGGGTAACTCCCAAATGCTCCGTCTTCCAATCTTCCCACCTCAGACGCAGGCCGCCACCACCGAAGATCGCCCTTTACCGGCACACGCGCCCTAGGGCGCCACCGCATCACAAGACGCGCTGAAATCGTCAGCGCCCGCCCGCACCGGTGCGGCAGCCCTGCTGCCCCACGCGCGCTTTTCTCCTCCACCCCCAATCCGCCCGACGATCAAGAATCAGTGTCAATTCGGCCCAATCCGGTAACCGGCGATATTTTGATCTACAGCTCGTCGTGGCCCCAAGACTTTACACGACCCCCGGTTCTCCAGGCCTTGCGACCATCAACTCCACCTGAAGCGCTCCAAGTGCTCCTTACACCGACAAGGTGGCAAAGAATACACAAGGCATGTTCCACGGCCGCCACGGCTCTTGGCGGCTTCCTTGGGGCTTCGCGGGCTACTACCGCCAAAACGCGTCAAGGACTTCGGCATCATCGCGGCGCCTCTCACGCGCCTTCTCCGCCGCGACGCCTTCCTATGGGACGAGCCGGCCGAGGGTGCCTTTGAGGCACTCAAGGCTGCCTTGACTACAGGCCCTGTTCTCCGGATGCCGGACCGCTAAGGAGTTCGTTGTGGACAGCGGCGCTTCGGCTCGGGTTGGTGCTGTCCTCCACTAGAGGCGCCCGAGCCTATTGCCTGCTTCAGCTCGGCCCTTCGCCCAACGTCATCTTAAGCTCGTCGCCTCTGAACGCGAGCTCATCGGCTTGGTGCGAGGCCGTCCAACATTGGCGGCCGTATCTTTGGGGACGCTGTTTCCTGGTCCGCACTGACCACTTCAGCCTCAAATATCTGTTGGATCAGAGGCTTTCCACCGTACCACTGGCTTTGACTTTGCCGTTGAGTACGTGCCGGATCACTGAACACCGTGGGCGGATGCGTTATCTCGCCGCGACGCCTGAGGAGGGCGTTCTTCTACCGGCTACGCTGGCACCAAGGGTTCTCTCCGGGCCCTCCTTCGACTTCCTTGATGATGTTCGGCGGGCTCAAAGAACCGCCCCGACGCTGCCCTCCTCCCGAGCCGTCTCCACCGGGCGAGCCGGGCGCTCCCTCGGAGGGAGAGGCGGCTTGCCGGTCTTGGGGGCACCCGCATCTATGTGCCGTGACGTGGCCGACCTTCGCCACCGTGCCTTGCTCCCGGCTCATGGAGCCGGCCATGAGGGCACCTGATGACGCTCCACCGCTATGGGCCAATTTCTACATACCCGCGACCGTACATTGGTGGCCGACTTGGTGTGCAAATGCGCGTGACTGCCAAATAAGAACAAGACGGTGGCTATGCAGCCGGCGGTCTTCTCCAACCTCCTCGAGGTGCCATCCCAGTGGGCGACATCTCTATGGATTTTATTGAGGGTCTACCCAAGGTGAGCTGAAGTCTCACATTCTCACCGCCGCCGACCGGTTCGAAAATGTGCCCATTTCATTCCCTTGGGGTCACCCATACACGGCGGCCTCGGTGGCACGAGCTTTCTTTGATGGCATCGTGTGCCTCCACGGGTTTCCGACGTCAATCGTCAGTGACTGGGACCCTGTCTTCACTGGCAATGTGTGGCGCGACATCTTCAAACTGGCTAGGGTCACCCTCAAGATGAGCACCGCCTTCCGCCCGCAGAGCGAGCAGGCAGTCGGAGGTGGTCAATAAGATCATCGCCATGTACCTCCGGCTCGTCATCGGTGATCACCCTCGTGCGTGGGGGAGTGGCTCGCGGGCGGAGTACTCGCTACAACACCTCCTTCCACTCCGCCCTGCGTGCCACCGCCCATGCTGCCCTACCAACCTGGTTCGGCTCGGGCGGATGCGACCGCTGCCCTTCAAGGGCACAGGATGATGAGATTCCGGGCCGAGGCCGAGCAAATGACTCATTCAGGCACAACAGTTGGCAAAGAAGTACTATGATGCCCACCATCGTGATGTGGAGTTCGAGGTTGGCACTGGTCCAGCCGCCTTCTTCACCGACCACGCAGTCCTTGATCCCCGCGCGCCAAGCGTAAGCTTGGTCCTCGGTGGGCTGGACCGCTCAAGGTGATTGAGCGCATTGTCAAGGTGGCCTATCGTTTGGAGCTCCCAGATGCCGCGGGCCGGATGATGTCTTCCATGTCGGCCCGCTCAAGGCGCATCAAGGTGATGTCCCTGCGCCGCTCGGTTCTCTGCCTCCAACACAGGATGGCTGCATACTTTGCTGCTCCCACAAAGCGCTCAAAGCTGCTCAAAGCCGTGGAGTCCGGCGTGGTCTGGGCGAAGAAGAAGCCACGTGGGAACTGCTCGACCGGTTCAAGGAGGCGCATTTTGAGTTTCAGCTCGAGGACGAGCTGTTTCAAGAGGCGGGAGAGATGTTATGACCGGCCAGCAATACTCTCGGCGTAGAGCTAATTGTGGCTAAGTGCCTACAGGCACGACATGGACTTAAGGCCCAAGTTAGATTTATTTATCTATTTAGTATATTTAGAGAGTTATTATTATTATCTATCTTAGAGTCTCCGTACTATAAATATGTAATCACCCCAAGGGGGAATATTAAGCAGAAACATATTTGTTTCCGGCTTCCTGAAGGGAGCCGGGATTTACCCTAGCCGCCTCTCTTCTTCCTGTTCTCTCGCAACCAGCAGCAGCGACGGGCGCCCCCCCACGCCGTCTTCCTCAAGCTCTCCGTCCAAGACCTGCGATCAGCCACTCCTACAATCTCCGCACCGTCAGGGGATAGTTAGGAATCCTAACACTTCGACTTCAGATAGAGAGTTTTGAGGAAGTCATGTACACAATTTAGAATTTTGAACCTTTTATACTGATGTGTAAGGCACAGCAATAACATTTTTTCCCTTCGGGCAAGACTGAAGCATTTTCTGGAGTTAAAGGGTGCTCCTTCCAATTGAATTGCGCAGGTATTGCCGGTTCTGAAAGATCTTTTTCCCTGCCATATATTAGATTTCTGATATAAGTTTGCCCAATGTGCAGGTATGCTGTTGGGTAGCGAGGGGGGCGTAGATGAAGAGATAGACTGACCCATTTTTTTTCAGAGCGGATTCCACCCGCTCTTCCTTGCTGTAGGAGTGAATTAAAAATGAAAGAAACCCTTTGAAAGCCATGGTACTGAGCACTTCGAATATCTCACTAATTTATATGGATATATTCAGTAGCTGGACTGAACATCGTTAGCTCTACTCAAGGAAATTTGATTGGCTCAGTGTACTGCGGGAATAAATACCCCAAATTTTTTTGGTTCTTGTAAATTGCTGTAAGTAAGTTTTTATTGATATTGTGCATTTAACAAAATCAGCTCCACTAAAAGAGAGAACAACTTGCATTGGTCTACTAAACTTAATGATGGGGACACCGAGTTGATTTTGTCTCATTTTTGCAGGAAATCATACCTTGCCTTCCGAGTCCTGAGATCTTCGGACCTCCAAATGCAACCAACAATGTTTCGAAGTACATCTATTCTGAACTGAACCCTCCTTCAAAAGCCAAGATAGACATGTGCATTTGGGATCGTCAACAGACAAGGGATGAGGTTGAGCAGGCTAGCCAGATATGTACTACGTAGTGTCTAGGAAAATTGAGCATGATGCCTTGCAGTATACATGACATAGTATATGTATGTATGCATGGATCAGTGTTCCATCTTTGTTCATTAGGATTCTATTGTTGGGAGTAATAAGATTTCACATGGAGTGAACTGACAGAACCATTATAGCGAAGTTCAGTTTGTATTTCCAAATTTCTGAATGTTATTGTTTCACCTGTTTCAAAAAGGTTCATTGGTCAACAATAAATGTGTTTGTTTGTTAAACGTTTTTTGTCCCAACATAGGGTTCAATATACTATACTCAAGTTGAACTGTCAATGCACAGGTTGTATTTTTTCTCTCTTGACAGCCCAGACACATATCAGAGGAGCTTCTGGACCTGGCTCTGCTCACTTTTTGTTTGTTGGAAAAAGAATGAAAGATTGGGACTCTTTCCAGTTTAGCTGAACCATTTCATCTGCTGTGTATTGTCATGAAATTGTTCAGTTTTGGTCCATCTTTCAAGTCAGCGATGAAATGAGGCATGGCTACTATTATTATTTTCCACTTTATGTTTCTGTATACAATGGATATATGCAGTGCTTTCTTATACATAAGGAACTTTCATCTCTATTTCATATGTAGTTGTGACTACTCAATTTTAGTCTTAAAAAATATGGGACTATTCAATACACTGGTATTTCAACTCTCTATAATAAGATTAAATCCCTATCGTGCAGAGATGATATCATGAAATTTTCTCTTATGATCATTGCTAATTTTCTTAATTCCCGCAGCAACGCGCGGGGAAGATTCGCCTAGTTAACAGATTTACTCAACCGTGGAATCTACTCAGCATGCACATGTGAAATGGCTGCCTTGCCCCTGCCCTATTACGTTAGTAGTACTCTGCTTCCGCCATGCACCGTCCTGCATTGTCTTCTGCGAGGTGCTGCGTCCACCATCGCCTTTATCACTCATCAGCATAGTTACGTTGCTGGTACGATACCAACATGTTGACAGATCAAACTAGGGACCATATATATATGGAACAAAACGAAAAGCGAAAACAAGTTTATATTGCGGCTCTACATCAATATTGCTGCCAATGACACAAAAGAATCCTGTTGCTGTGGGCGTGTATCGATTTGAATGGAATTTTGGTTGATGACCCTGCAATGCATGCGGTACGACAGTAGTGCAAATGGTGAGATGAGCTCCATATCGTGTTTGTATGCATATTAAATCTTACACCACTTTGGAAGCCCCGGTCCTCAAAATGAAAGGCAACAATAGACTGAACTGAACTTTAATATGCTTCAAGACATTACAATTTACAACAAGGATTAAAACTTTTCTAAGTTTCCTCCTGAAAGGAAGTCATTATTTATGCTTAGGCTATGACACACGCATGTAAAACATTTCTGCTGGACGGACTGCAGATTTAGTTGCTCGCTTGCTTCAGCATACATCATGAGATCGAGTTGCCGGGGTCACTTCAGGTTGAGTCCTGCAAATTGACTTAACTGATCCATCCAGAGAGATTGTTATTCGCTAGATTCAACGTCTGTAGCTGTGGCATGCCATAGCCAAAATTTGTTGGTATGTCACCAGAGAGCTGGTTATTGCTTAGGTCAAGTCTTTGCAGAGTGGCGCAGCCGGCGAGGTCAGTTGGGATGGAGCCGTTCATACTATTGCTGGAGATGTTGACATACATGAGGGTGTTTCCAACACATAACCCCTCTGGGATCTCTCAGAAAGCAGATTATCGCCAAGTTCCAACTCCCACAGGGTGGCACAATTGCCAAGGCCTACCGGGATGGAGCCGTTCAAGCGGTTGCCTGAGGCTACGAGGTACCCTAATTGACCTCCCGTGCATCTCCCCTTTGGGATCCTACAGGTCAGATCGTTGTTATGAAGCTTTACATCAGTTAAGCCCGGCCCATGCGGCAGCTGTGGCATGGCGGTGAAAGCCGGTGAAGCAGGATGCGGCCAAAATTGCATGTTGTCTCCTCTTCTCCATTTTTTTTAATCTGTTTTTTTACTCGGTGGGGAATCGCTGTCAGCGCGAGCCGACCACCGCGAGCCGAAGACAGCGAGCACCGTGAGGGATTGCAGGCGCCTAGTCACGGCGCGGGATCCCGGGCGCGGGCGACGCAGGATCGCGGCACGCGCGGGCGACGTGGGGAAGCCGTGACGGCGGATCACGGCCCGGAGTTGCGGCGCGAGGACGCCGGATAGGGGAGTCCCGACGCGGAGGCGAGCCATGCGCGCGACGCGCGGAGTCCCGACGTAAAATCCCGGAGTCCCGACGTGAAGTCATGACGCGGAACCCCGGAGTCCCGACGCGGAGTAGAGCCGGAGTCCCGACGCGGAGTAGAGCCGGACGCGCGACGCGGAGTCGGCCGGTCGCGGGATCGTGGGCGGCGAGTCAGGATCGCACGAAGCGGAGTCGGACGGTCGCGATATCGTGGAGGGGCCAGCGAGAAGGACTCGGCGACGGCAGGAGAGGCCGGCGAGGAACTCGGCGACGGCAGGAGGCCGCCGGCGAGGGACTCAGCGGCGGCGGCTCTCGGGTTAGCGGAAGCGGAGAGGCCGTGGAAACGAACCTTCTCGATGACCGATAGTATTTCATGAATGGGTACAAGAGTACATATATAGCAGTCAAGGATGGCATGCAAGCCTACCGTTGATGGCGTGATTACATCCACAATTACAGTCTAATTACATTAGGGAACGACTAGCGCTCGGACGTCCTATGGCTTTGAGGCCCATAGGACGGTCCTCAGCACAGCCCACCAAAAGCGGAACAACAGGACCAGCAGCCCACCACGGGACACTGTTTCCTTTCCACCACACCGAATCGTGTCCGGCCTTCTCCATCGCCGTTCACGCAGCGGGCGCTCGGCGGCATTCCCGTCTGGCACAAGCAGCACCGCCGGCGCCGCCGACTCCTCCCACCCGGCGCGAAGGCGCTCCTCCCCACCGGCATCCGCACGCCGCCTCCTTCATCTCGTGCGAGACCCACGGCGGCGGACCAGAGCATCTTGGCGTGGGCGGCGGCGGGCCGGACCCGGGCCTCGGCGGCGGACCTCGGCACGAGGTCGCTGTGGTGGAGACGGCCTCGGCCGCGGCTCTCCTGGCGGCGAGTCCGCATCCATCTGGATCTACGGGCAGCGCTCCCGCAGGAGCGTGTCCAGCACGCCGGCGTGCGCCGCGTGGTGTCTTGGGCTGTCTTGGCGTACCTGGCGGCGTCGGCGTCAGCCATCGCGGTGCCCGGCGAACCTCACCCATGGCCTCGTGAAACACTGCAAACCCGAGGTTCAGAGGTTGGGGATGAGGTTGGCTGCTGCGTGGGACTGACAGTGTCAAAATTGGAATTTCCGCATTGCAACATATGATTTGAGTACTTGCAACATAATCTCTATTACTAGTGCAACATAGTTGATATCTGTAGGATAAAAATAGCTAACATCTCAAAAAGAGTAGGATAAAAGCATCACACCTCCAATTGAAATCCCAAATCGATTGAGCAGCAGCAACCCCAAATCAATCAATCAATCAATTCATTCACATACGGAATTGAGCAATCCAGGCACGCGATTGAACACGCCGGTGGCGATGGGTGAGAAGAGATAGGGACAGGGACCGAGATATTTGTGTGGGCGTGGGCGTGGGGAGGAAGAGAAGAGGAGGAGGGCTTCAGTTAATTTGTCAAATTAACTGCATATCCCATTTTCTACGAGTCCAACTTTTTAGATTTTAAATATAAATAAATTTATATGAAATATTTTCAATATTTAATATCCTAATTTGTGTATGGTGAAAATATATTTTCTTTATTTGATATCCTAATTATTTTATGTTAAAAAATTTAATTTATAGCTCTCTTTTTTAAAAATAATTTATAGCATTATAACTCTTCTTTTCCATATTTACAAATTTTGTTCATTAGGTGTCAAAGAAACTCTGTTCTATCAAATGAGCCATACTGAGTTAGTGTTACTTTAATCAATTATAAGGTACTTATTTCCAAGTGATGCTTCTACACAATATTTTCTTTAATTAAATTTGCATGTTTTAGACCCATTGATATTTTGTTCAGTTAGTTCTTTCTCATTGTTGCACTTTTTTCTCTCTCTCCCAATTTATGCACTTAAGAAGCGTCTTTTTATTACCACGTTGCACCCACCTTACCAATATGTTTCTTTTTTAGATTATGTTATATGTTTCATTCTCTATTAGACTAAGCTATTAAGTTCTTGTATTTTTTTTTTTTTTTCTTTAGGCCACCTTTTGTTTGCATACTTGGATTTCATGTAACCTATGATGACTTCTATGAATCCCTCAAGCGAAAGGGACAAATTTCTAACACATTCATGACAATGTGGACTTACCGCTTTAATCATGCTTGTCAAGAGTCTTGGAAACATGATGACGACCTTGTCAAGAAATTTGCATTCAATGCCATGCACACAGAAGATCTTAAAACATTAGTGTTCTATCTTTCAGTAAACATTAGTGTTCTATCTTTTCGTAGATATGAAACAAGCCCTTTTGATGCTATTGACTAAACACATTTGAAAATAAACAACACAAGTTTGTGTTTTTGTGCACCACAAGAATGTCGGGTTATTGGAACAAAATGCTAGTTCTACGTGACTCAACAATATGAAACAAAATGCTACATGCACGGGGCACCCTTTTCACACAGCAACATAACAATGTAGTAGTTGAAACGGTGAAAAAAGTACTAGTGAAACATGGAGAAATGCAGACATAAAAGATGTGATTCCTTCATCGTATTAGCACTGCAACATGGTTGTAACAGTATTTGGAAAAAGGGCTAACATCAAAACAAACGATTATCGGCTAGCGTGTGGTACCAAACGGTACAATAGCATCAACTCTTGATTACATAGCATCAACTCAACTCCATATAATACAAGAAGCATTCAAAGTTTGTCAATCCATCTATCCTGGCAAGCTAAGAGCAACATGCTCATTTATTCATCAACTTATATTTCTCCTCTAAGGACTTTAGATCGACAACATTGCGCTTGGATAGAAGAAGCCGTGCAACAACTTGCTTCCTGAACTCAAGTGGAGTCTCCTATAAGGAAAAAAAGGAAGGCAAGGGCAAAGTATGAGCAAGCATGTTTATACATTTCAAAAAAGAAAGCATAGCCAATGAGAACTTCAAGAATGGGAACATGTACTTGTTGAATAGCCGGAAACAACGGTTTCCTTCCCATCAAATGCATCCATATAATCCATTACGTAGATACCATAGTCGCAACACTTTTCCAACGAGCAGTGAACATTAGTGTTCTATCTTTCATAGTGAATCTAGTGATGAAACAAGGATTACATGTTAGGGGTTTCATATCTACGAAAGATAGAACACTAATGTTTTAAGATCTTACTTGTGTGCATGGCATTGAATGCAAATTTCTTGACAAGGTCGTCATCATGTTTCCAAGACTCTTGACAAGCATGATTAAAGCGGTAAGTCCACATTGTCATGAATGTGTTAGAAATTTGTCCCTTTAAGCGAGGGATTCATAGAAGTCATCATAGGTTACATGAAATCCAAGTATGCAAACAAAAAGGTGGCCTAAAGAAAAAAAAAAATACAAGAACTTAATAGCTTAGTCTAATAGAGAATGAAACATATAACATAATCTAAAAAGAAACATATTGGTAAGGCGGGTGCAACGTGGTAATAAAAAGATGCTTCTTAAGTGCATAAATTGGAGAGAGAGAAAAAGTGCAACAATGAGAAAAGAACTAACTCGAACAAAATATCAATGGGTCCAAAACATGCAAATTTAATTAAAGAAAATATTGTGTAGAAGCATCACTTGGAAATAAGTACCTTATAATTGATTAAAGTAACACTAACTTCAAGATAGCTCATTTGATAGAACGAGTTTGCGACACCTAATGAACAAAATTTGTAAATATGGAAAAGAAGAGTTATGAAATAAGCACATATAACAAAATTTGTCATCCATCTTATATATCTATGCTTTATGGGAACACTCATATCTTATGACAATTAGGTGTTTGGACCTTGTTGAACTTGTATTATTTGGATTTTTTGCAACTAGTCCCATAGGATGTTTCAATGCTTCTTATGACATGCTTAACTAGTCATAGTCACTTTGTTGCAAGTAATATATTTTACATGTGTAAACTACTTCAAAATGATGTTGCAATTGCAACTACTTCCATTCAAGCTCACAAATCCGGTTTGTCCTACATAACCTCTTCTTTTAAGTAGTTATCACTTCCGGATGTAACAAGATGAGGAAATATTCATGTTTCATGACCACATTTTGAGATGTAACAACTAAGTCAGACTACTAGAAACATACAATTCATATACTTGTAACAGTAGTTACAATCGATGTTTCAATAGACCATTTATAGATGTAATAGTGGGGAAATCTTTATGTTTCATAAGCACAGTTTGAGATGCAACAACTAATTCAAGTAATTGCAACATAAAATAAAGGCACTTGCAACATAATTAAATTAAATTACATTGATCCGATGAAACAATAGGGAGACAAACTAGCCATCTTGACAAGAGGAGGGGAAGGAAAAGGAGGAGGAGCAGGGGGTCGAGAGAACGAAGAGGTGGGAGGGCTCACGTACAGATTTAGAGGAGCAGGCTTAGAACTGGATCCCTCGCCACAAACCACCTTGTCGAAGCTGCAACATTCCAGAACTGCTAATGCAACAACACAAAACCGTATGTTGAAACAACGCAAACCCTATGTTGAAACAACCCTGAACAAAAGAGGAAGAGGGCCTAGGCCTGCATCTGGGATGCCTGATGCCGCTGACGGGCTTCTCGATCCGCCGTCAGAGGGCTCCACCACATTCTCTACTGCGCCTCCGGCGTATCAAGTAATATCATGTCCTATAGTGTGTTCTATAGCGCCTCCCTGCTATGACTTTGCTCCACGACTTCGAGGGCCTACCAGCCCACTTGGCCTTTTAGCGAATTACATTCGCTAAGGCGCCTCCGACGCTATGTCTTTGCTCCACGGCCTCGAGGGCCTACCAGCCCACTCGGCCTTAAAGCGAATTTAATTCGCTAAGGCGCCTCCGGCGCTAGATCATGTTATATAGCATTGGTGTTTTAAAAACACTAAGAGGGATATATTAGGAAAAAGGGATAACTAGGATCAAGGTGGGAGAAGAACCCTATATAGTCATAATGAAAGGCGGGCTGATGAGCAAATTGACTGAGACAATTCAGAAAATAAAGGTGAAACAGCAAATTTAAAAAGGTGAAACATGGGGGCTGATAAGCAAATTGAGAGAAGCCAGGCAAGCATGCAACACCAATAAAGGTTAGAATGTCAATGGGCTTGCAACCATCATTGAAATATGTGTGTATTAGTAAAGTAAAAAATAAGATGTGCATGATGAAACATGCACAAAAGCAAATTGCAAAAAAAAGTACAAATGCACAACATAAGCATACTATTTCAAACATTTGTCTTGCACTCTTTGAAAACAAATAAGTGGGAGAAGCAGAAACATATATTGTTTCAAAGACTCGAAACATACCATTTCGATTATTTGGAGCGAGCACTAATGCCATTATGTGAAACAAATGCTAGTTGTGCAGGGGCAACACATTCACACAAAGAACATAGCAATGTAGTATATGGAAATGTTGAAAAATTAATAGTGAAACATGCAAAAATGCAGCCATAAAGATGTGATTCCTTGAACGTATTAGCACTACAACATGGTTGCTCGAGATTTGACATGTCTTTGCAACTCATACCGGTGCTCTAGAAATTTGCATGTATGGTTGAACCTATTACTATATTATTTTTGTAATGATATGCGGTATGAACAATATAGTCGAATTTACGTCTACATGTGCACGCGAGTTGGCGCATGCCCCTAGTTCAATAGTTTATGTGCAAAACAAATACGACAATGGCTTGCAATTGTCGAACTGCACTCATCAAGGTACATGAATGTATCTGTCTCATGTCATTGTATATTAAATTGGGTGGGTGTTTGTTATCGAACTACACTCATTCGGACAAGCGAGGGAGGAGCGGCGGCTACCACCCCGGCAGGTCGCACCTAGCTCCACCCCTTAAAAGGGCTAACATCTAAACAAAGTAACAGCTCGTTGCGCCTAAATCATGCTAAAACAAGACTCATCCGCGGTAGCATCTATGGAGCGGGATACATGAAAACATCACATCATAATGAAACATTGACAATATCATCGGTGAAACAACACATGAATTTCCATACCTTGCTTTACACATGGCTATTTCGGTATGGATTTGACAACGGGGTCTTCATCACTCTCGGCTCGAAGAGGCCACCCCTCCCTGCTTGTTTGCCACCACAGGTGAGGCTGGCGCTGCTTGGTTGGCACCTTGGGTGAGGCGGCGGCTTTGCTTGTTTGCAACCCTTGGTGAGGCCGATGCTTCTTTGAAAGACACTTTTTTCGGGATGCAGATCGGGTGCAAGGTCTATTGTTGGGAACTTCTTCTACATGGCGATCTCGAGTTCAAACACGTCCTCCTTTGCTGCTAGACATATCCACCTTTGGATTTGAAGCCCTTACTCGGGACCTCGTATCCACCATTTCTACAACACAAAGGGACCGCGGCCCGAGGTGTGAAATTGGGATCAGATTGAGATAGAAATGGCATATTGCAACAACAACAAAAAGGGCCTTGGATGAAACATTGGGATGAGCAGGTGAAACACCATGAAACATAATATTGCAATAACATAGAACAAGCGGTTTTGACATTTAGGCATAGAACTGCTTTGCAATCAACAACGAGGAACTACTGCAACATGAGACTACAACATCAAAATGATCTCGCAATATTATGCGTGGAGGCAACATAAGCACCAGAGGAGGTGCGGGCGCCCGTGGGTCCGTCGGATCTTTGGGTTGCTACCCGGAGCCACCGGCGTAGCGCGCGGCGGAGGAGGGTCTTCTTCGGGACGGAGGGAGGGGCAGTGCGGTTGCGGGTGTGGGGTGCGGCGGCTCGTCGATCTTGGAAGCGTAGCCTCCGTCCCGCCTCGGGCCTTTGGGAATCGAATCGAGGCGAGATTCGGCGCACGCCCGCGTGCGACCTTGTGACCGGCAAGAAGCACCAACCCCTCAACCACTCGGAGCCGGCTGCCCCGCAGAGCGGGCATGTGTGTGGCGGCGAGCAGCTTGGGGAATGGGAGGGTTCCCCGCTTGCAGCATCCAAATCGCAACACTCGGCCCGGCACCTGCGGCGAGATGTGAGTCTCCGGGCTGCGACTTCGCCCGGCAAGTTTGGAGCGTCCGGTGGGGACGCCCGAGGCGGACGCCCGAACAACTCGGATGCGGCCGAGGCGATCCGGCGGAGCGCCAACCGGCCGCCGTGCCGGTTTGTTCGCCGCCTCCTCCTCCCACCCGGGCCCCTACCGCCGGGCGCTACAAACTCGCGCGGCCGCACATCTCGCCGTCATGGCCAGAGACTCGCATGCGCACCCTCCCTCCGTTCCTAGAGTTGCGATTTGGTCACATGCCCCGCGAACTGAGGTGACACCGCTCCTCTCGGTCAAGTTGGTGTTGCTTGCGGCCCGGCCGAGAAACCCCGCGGGCGGGAATGGTTTGATTTCCGCCGACTGAGCCCCCGAAGTCTATGCGGGGATCGGAGGCTGACGCGCCGCGGTCGACGAGCGGTCAAGCCCCCACACCCGTAAACCGCAGCTACTCGCCCTCCCTCCCCGTCCCAAGCTCGTCCTCCTCCTCACCATGCCCTAAAGCTGCTGGCTCCGCTATGCAACCCACAGATCCGACGGACTCCACTCGGCGCCCGCACCTCCTCCTCCGCTATGTTGCTCCCACGCATACATAATATTGCAAAGATCATTTTGATGTTGTAGTCTCATGTTGCAAGAGTTCCCTCGCTTGTTGATTGCAGCAGCCTATGCCTAAATGTTTCAGCTGTTTGTTCTATGTTATTGCAATATTATGTTTCATGGTGTTTCACCCGCTCATCCCAATGTTTCATCCAAGGCCCTTTGTTGTTGTTGCAATATGCCATTTCTATCTCAATCTGATCCCACTTCACACCTCGCCAGGTCCCTTTGTGTTGTAGAAATGGTGGATACGAGGTCCCGGAGTAAGGGCTTCAAATCCAGTGTGGATATGTCTAGCAGCAAAGAGGACGGTTTGAACTCCTCGAGATCGCCATGTAGAAGAAGTTCCCAACAACATCTTTGCACCCGACCGATCCCTAAAAGTGTCTTTCAAAGCATCGGCCTCTCACCAAGGGTTGCAAACAAGCAAATACAGCCTCACCCAAGGTGCCAACTGGGCAGCCACAAAGCCTCACCTGTGGTGGCAAACAAGCAGGGAGGGGTGGCCTCTTCGAGCCGTAGAGTGATGAAGACCCTCGTTGTCAAATCCATACCGAAATAGCCATGTGTAAAGCAAGGTATGGAAATTCATGTGTTGTTTCACCGATGATATTGTCAATGTTTCATTATGATGTGATGTTTTCATGTATCCTGCTCCATAGATGCTACTGTGATGAGTCTTGTTTTAGCATGATTTAGGCGCAACGAGCTGTTACTTTGTTTAGATGTTAGCCCTTTTAAGGGTGGAGCTTAGGGTGCGACCGCGGTGTCGCCGGTGGTAGCCGCCGCCCTCCCCCGCTTGTCCAATGAGTGTAGTTCGACAACAAACACCCACCCAATTTAATATACAATGACATGAGACAGATACATTCATGTACCTTGATGAGTGCAGTTCGACAATTGCAAGCCATTGTCAGATTTGTTTTGCACATAAACTATTGAACTAAGGGGCTTGTTTCATATCTACGAAAGATAGAACACTAATGTTTACGAAAGATAGAACACTAATGTTTTAAGATCTTACTTGTGCATGGCATTGAATGCAAATTTCTTGACAAGGTCGTCATCATGTTTCCAAGACTCTTGACAAGCATGATTAAAGCGGTAAGTCCACATTGTCATGAATGTGTTAGAAATTTGTCCCTTTTACTTGAGGGATTCATAGAAGTCATCATAGGTTACATGAAATCCAAGTATGCAAACAAAAGGTGGCCTAAAGAAAAAAAAAATACAAGAACTTAATAGCTTAGTCTAATAGAGAATGAAACATATAACATAATCTAAAAAGAAACATATTGGTAAAGGCGGGTGCAACGTGGTAATAAAAAGACGCTTCTTAAGTGCATAAATTGGAGAGAGAGAAAAAAGTGCAACAATGAGAAAGAACTAACTGAACAAAATATCAATGGGTCCAAAACATGCAAATTTAATTAAAGAAAATATTGTGTAGAAGCATCACTTGGAAATAAGTACCTTATAATTGATTAAAGTAACACTAACTTTCAAGATGGCTCATTTGATAGAACGAGTTTTTGTTGACACCTAATGAACAAAATTTGTAAATATGGAAAAGAAGAGTTATAATGCTATAAATTATTTTTTAAAAAAGAGAGCTATAAATTAAATTTTTTAACATAAAATAATTAGGATATCAAATAAAAGAAAATATATTTTCACCATACACAAATTAGGATATTAAATATTGAAAATATTTTATATAAATTTATTTATATTTAAAATCTAAAAGTTGGACTCGTAGAAAATGGGATATGCAGTTAATTTGACAAATTAACTGAAGCCCTCCTCCTCTTCTCTTCCTCCCCACCACCACGCCCACACAAATATCTCGGTCCCTGTCCCTATCTCTTCTCACCCATCGCCACCGGCGGTTCAATCGTGCCCCGGATTGCTCAATTCCGTATGTGAATGAATTGATTGATTGATTGATTTGGGGTTGCTGCTGCTCAATCGATTTGGGATTTCAATTGGAGGTGTGATGCTTTTTATCCTACTCTTTTGAGATGTTAGCTATTTTTATCCTACAGATATCAACTATGTTGCACTAGTAATAGAGATTATGTTGCAAGTACTCAAATCATATGTTGCAATGCCGAAATTCCAATTTTGACACTGTCAGTCCCACGCAGCAGCCAACCTCATCCCCAACCTCTCGAACCTCGGGTTGCGGTGCTTCCACGAGCCATGGGTGAGGTTCGGCGGGCACCGCGATGGCTGGCGTCGACGCCGCCCGTACGCAGCGCACAGCCCAAGCACCACGCCGCGCTACGCCCGCGTCTTTGACCGCGCTCTGCGGGGCGCTACCCGAGTAGATCGGATGGATGCGGACTCCGTCGCCCGAGGAGAGCCGCCCGAGGCCGTCTCCACCACAGCGACCTCGTGCGAGGTCCGCTCGCCGAGGCCCGCCCGGTTCGCGCCCCGGTTCGCCCGCGCCGCATGCTTTGCTCGTCGCCGTGGTCTCGCACTGCATGAAGGAGGCGGCGTGCGGATCTGCCGGTGGGGGAGGGCGTCTTCGGGCGCCGGGGTGGGAGGAGTCGGCGGCGGCGCCGGGCGGTGCTGCTTGTGCCGCACGGGGAATGCCGCCCGGCGCCCGCTGCGTGAACGGCGATGGAGAAGGCCGGACACGATTCGGGTGTGGTGGAAAGGAAACAAAGGTCCCGTGGTGGGGCTGCTGGTCCTGTTGTTCGCTTTGTGGGGTGTGCCGGGACCGTCCTATGGGCCTCAAAGCCATAGGACGTCCGGCGCTAGTCGTTCCCCAACAATATAGCGTGGCTACAACACATGCAACGACGAGCACCGCACATGGCACGAGCACCGCGATATGGCCCGACTACGCTTGTTCCTCCCTCCTCCGGATTCGGCGGGCGCCGGAAGAAGCAGCCCCGGTGGTCGATCCACGCCAAATGGTCTCCTCGCCCGGTGGACTCGTCGATCCCCTGACCATCCGCTAGGAAATTAAGCGAATGCGCCTTCCCCCGCCGCGAGGCATCGGCCATGGTCCTCCTCTCTGGAACGCCGCGCGGCCCGCTGGCACCGCCTCCTCGGTGGCGTCCACCCACTTGCCCGTCCCGCGAAGCGAGAGGAACCTCATCAGCGCACCACTCCGCTGAAGCTCCCGCCATCCGGCGCCGTCCCGTCCAGCGCCCGCCCGGAGGTAAGTCGCCTTGGCCTTGAAGGAGTAAGCGGCGGCGTGATGGTCGGCAATGAGGGGAAAAAAGAGCTCGTCGCGGGTGAATTTGCGCGAGCGAGAGATCGCGTCACGAGCGGTGACGAAAACAGTAGCTCGAGGCCTAGCCTATATGACATTGGGCGTGCGTGCCGTGCCCGTGCGGCACGCCCGTCGATGCGCGTCGTGCCGCCCGTGCCGCCATGCATTACCTCGTGCGAGCGGCCCGAACGCGACGCGTCGTACCCCTTTCGTGTCGTGCCGCCCGTCGTGCCGGCGATGCGCAGGTCGAGGGACGGCGAGCACCGGAGGTGGGAGCGGGGCGGAAAGCCACTCGAGGAGCTGTCGAGCCGCGACCGTCGAGTCGCGTCCGCGATCGCGGCGTGCGAGGCTGCGGGACGCCGGGAGCCGTGAGCGCGGTGAGCCGACCGCGCATGCGTAGCCGGGCCGCGCATCCGCTGACCGCGTCGCCGACCGAAGCCGGCCGGCGGCCGTAGGCGCGGCGTGCCTCACAAGATTCATGCTCATCGAGGTCCCTCGGCTTCCACCGATGGCGGCGGCGGCGGCGATAAGCCCGGCGTGCGTGGTGACGCTTCCCACCCACGGAGGGCGGCCCCGTCGCGTCGGCTACGGGGAACGCGGCAACCGAAGAGCTGCGGATCGTCGAGCGGCGGCCCGGCGTGACGCCGGACCCGGGAGAGCGGAGGTGGCGATGCGACGTGAGGAGTGGGCGCTCCGCTACCTGCGCTGACGCGAGCGGATTCGGCGGCGATAATGGGCGCGACCGTGCCGCCGTGCCCACGCGGCCGACGGCCCAGGCGGGGCAGCCACCACCGGGTGCCATGCCTCGAGCCAGGATTTCCGTGCCGTGTCGTGCCTCGGACCGGGCCAAATTGCCATGCCGCGGGCAGTGCCGGTGGGCAGCGTGCTGCATGGACATCTATAGCTGGCCCCCAAAAGAACGCGAACAACCCATCTGTTCTTTCCCGGCCTGGCGCTGGCAGAGGTCACTTTTGGCCAGCTTTGGCCAGACCCTCAACCCATTTACAGGCAATCAAACACCACAACTCCACAGAGCTCTTGATGAGGACATCACTCTTTCACATACACAAGATGAACCCCTGCTGGACATTCAAGGTCCAATTACAAGAGCACACGCACGCCAATTAAATTTACAGTGAGCTCGTTCCTAAGCAAGTCTTTATATGATTTTGAGAATAGATTGCTACCTAATGATTATATTGTGCTTAGAAATCATGGAGAGGACCAGAGGATGCATAAGGGATGGCTTGGAGGCGTGGAGGATCAGCAAGGGCGCCCAAGACAAGGTGGAGCCCCAAACCAAGTCGACTTCGAGCCTGTTTCGGAGTCCAGGACCCGGCGAGGAGTAAAACAGACGCCCAGGGCGCATCCGGGCTTTGTTTTTGGCGATCCACCTATGGTTGGAAAGATAATTTCATAAGGAAACCAATGGCGTTGGTTTCGGGTCCAAACTCTTTCTGAGTCGTCGGAAATCGTCGAAACAAGTGAGCATCCAGAATCTGTTTCGGTGCTGCGTCACCGTTTTTGGTCCAATGGACTGTGTATTGATGTTGAGCCCATAAGGGGCGCGTCCAGGGGTGGTGACGACCTCTAGACCTATATATTCAGCCGCCGCCGCTCTCGTTAGGTTTTGGGTTTTGCTTAGATTATTCTATCAAGAACAGTTTCGCCGTTTCATCGGTTTGTGAGACCCCAACTCGTGAGATTAATCATTCATCTGCAAATTGGTTGCATTCTTCCTTGTTCTTGCTTGTGTTCTTCGATTCGCAGGCAAAGGACTTAGCCTTCTTAGCGAGGTCAACCGAGCATCGCCGGTTGATAACCAGAGGAGACGTGGTGCTGCGATTGCGGGGTTTCGGATCGTTGTTCGAAGCCGGATCGATTTGTGTCTCGTTTCCACCAAATCGAGAGTTATCAGAACCTTTCGGAAGATCAGGCCACCCTAGTTCACATTAGCTCTAGATAATGCTTTGACCCATATTAAAGAAAGAATACCTGGCATTATGATAGATAACAAAACGTAATCTACATACCTATATAATTTGTACTCAAACTATCCATATAAACCATTACAAAAAAGAAAGTTTGTTAAATCTACATGTAAATTCTAATATATGATATTATGAAAAATTATTCAACGTCCATAAGTACTATATATATGCACAAAGCTATTTGAAATATACTTCTACCAATATTAAGCTGAAACTATGCACAAAGTTATGTTTGACTACGTAGACCAAGGAAACATATATACATTGGAATATAAATATTAATTTTATAAACTTATCAAGCGTGGAAAATATCCTAAACAAATCTTATAGTAATGAAACTTATAATACACTTGAAGTTATAGTAATACTCATAATAATATCTTTCATAAGAAATAATCATAATAATAAATTTCTCAAGTCATTGTCTCAAAAAAAAGTTTAAACAATTTGATTAGAACATTATATCATATGAATATGAGTAATTTAATTCCAAGGATTCTTTGTTTAATAAAACAATATTAATACAATATAATATCGACATATCGAGTGCCATGAGGCATGCAAAAACAACTATTTATGCCAATGCAAAAACTAAGAGGGTAGCCTAGGACCTAGATTATTCTTTTCATAAAATAAAAAAATTGAATAAGCGATAAAATATGCTTGGAGTTTCAAATTACATGTGATCAAAAGCTGAAAATTAAAATCTAGATTTTTATGACATTGCATAAAGTGACAAGAGTTTATATACTTTAAGTTTTTGTTTAAACTAAACACATATTGTGCTAGCAAAAAAAGATTAATCCTAAAACAACTATATAAAATGATAGATCATAATATTCTTGCAAAAACCTCAAATATTTTTCCATCAAATTGGTAGACCATAATAACCATTATAAACAATAATTGTTGTATCTGAGCAACTAATATGCTCATAACTTTGGAAAAAGAATTAAAATTTAGGTTCATGTCATCAAAGTTTAGACCGCAACTAAAACCATAGTATTTAAAAAAATGTTTCAACAAAGCTGCTATGTAAAGAAAAAAATTATATGCATGGATGAAATGTACATAAAAAATCAATAATTTGTAGATTTTTAAAATGGAATATTATGGTCTATAGAGTAGCTATTATAACTATTAGTTTATCACTTAGTTTATAGCGTTGGTGAAGATAAAAATATTTAAGAAAATAAATGTTTTTAGAGAAAAGGTTCCCCCTGCTTTTCATTACAAAAAGCATAGCACTCCGGCTTTAAAGCGCAAAGGTAGCAAACTAGTGATAGTTCAAATTATTACAATGGCACTACGGCCGAATCTTGACTGACGGTTCGACGCCCCCTCACTTCACTGATGTCCACCACCAAAAACTGAGCTTCCAATCGACCCGACACTGATGATGATTCCCTTGCACTCCATTCGATCCGTGCTGGTAATCTTGAGGTTTCTTCCAGGAGCTTGATTACCAGTTCCAGCCGATCCTTCTCTTTCTCCTTGAACAGTGGCATCCAACCCTTCAGCATTCTCACAATCCTCACCCAAACCATCTTGAGTGAGAATTTGATACATTGTAGTTTGTTTTTCATTTGTCACGCACTATCGCATTGCATCAAAAGGAGTTTGACTTAGGAGTTATGACAAATGAAAAACAAACTATAAATTCTTGTGTAGGTAGAAAGACACATTATAGCTTTAGGTTTAGTCCCTGCAGATTAACTTAATAAATCCTCCTAGAGAGTTTTTGTTGGCCAGGTTCAGTCTCCACAGCAGTGGCATGCCGTAGCTAGTTAATCAGGCGCGCGAAATGCCGGCATCATAGCGCCCGTACGTGAACTTATTCAGTGTGAGATGTAGGCATGTCGATCTAAGCATCATAGTGCCCGTGAGGCGGTTGACATGCAGTGTGAGATGTCGAAGGTTTGTGAGCCTAGATCGACAAAGACTCAGGAATGGTGCCGTTGAACTCATTCACGCAGAGGTCCAGCGTGCGATGCTGTTGTTGGAGACATGCAGGTGTTCGAAGCTGGAGTAAAGGAAAGGGGTGCTTTCAGGTTCAGCTGGGTCATTTTCAGGCCATGATATAATAATCTTTCCACCGGAGACGACCGGTGTCGGTCATGGGAGACTTGAACAGTACTAGTAATAAGTCGGTCACCACCTTAACGAATACTTGGAAAGTGGTAGTAGGTCGCCGATGGCTGAAATTAACACGGATCCTCCTCGCTGCACCTGATTTGCATAAACACACGAATGAATAGGTTGTGATAGTTCATAGCTGTAACTCCAAGGCGGTGTCTCTTTCGACTCTTGTCACCTGGGCGCTTTGGACTTGTAGCTTGTAGGGAAAAAAAAATTGTTTAGAGAAAACAAGTTACCAAGATTGTCTGCACTGCAAAAGTTTTGTTCAAGATTTCTTTTCTTTTCTTGCGGAAATGGCAGTAGTTGCTGAAGGGTTCTGTTAGAAATCGAGTCTATGAAATCAAAAGGTGTCTTTCTGGATGGATGACGAACTGCTAGTCTCACTGAAGTGAAGAGTTATGAAGACTTGCTTTGGTTCTGACTGAGCTTGGCAACTGTTTACTAAGAAGTGTCCACTTGTTTTGGTGGTTCAAGCTTTGCTTCTTTTGGCATTCTAGTATCTCTGCTTCCCTCTGTTTTGAACATGTTCCTGGAGCCTGTAAGCCGTTAAATATGCTTAATGCCTTCTGTAAAAGCAGGGAAATACCTTTCACTAAAAGAAAGAGTGGCAATGAGTTTTGCTAGGATCATAATGCTGAGATCTGTGGTTGATTTTTGAAGACGAAAACATTATTCACCAGAGATCGAAAAGAAAGTTGTAATAATTGTTTGATGAATTATGTCAGGATAATGTAAGTTTACTGCCTCTTCTTCTATACAGAAGGTGCTTTTTTCAGCCCCGAGCAAGCAAATCTCTTTCACAGTGTAAAACGAAGGCCAGGTAGCCTAATCAGAAACAGCAGATCCATATATAGTAGTAAGTTTAGTCCCTGCAGATCAACTTGCCCCTGCCCTATTCCGTTAGTACTCTGCTTCCGTCCTGCACTGTCTTCTGCGAGGTGCTGCGTCCTTCGTGCCCTTGCGTTCCTTAATTTGTGGCTTGTGCGAGGTGCTGCGTCCTCCGTCGCTCTCGTGACTCATCAGCATAGTAACGTTGACAGATCAAACTAGCTAGGGACAAGAAGTTTATATGGAACAAAACGAAAAGCAAAAATAAGTTTATGTTGCGGCTCTACATCAATACAGCTGCCAAGAAACAAAAGAATCCTTGGGGCGTGTATTGATTCACTACAGGAATCCGGCTTCTTTGCGAATGCAAAGAAGTTTGCCGAGTGGCAAAAGTCGGGCACTTTCGGCAAAGAGCATCTTTGCCGAGTGTCAAACTGAGCACTTCGACAAAGAGTACTTTGCCGAGTGCCCGGCCGTCGGCGATGTACAACACTTTCGAAAAGAATACCTTTGCCGAGTGCGTAGCGATCGGCAAAACATTACACTTTCGGCAAAGGATAACAGGAGCAAACGGCCACGTTCTCCGTGACCTTTGCCGAAAGTGTCCAACGTTAGACACTTTCGGCAAGCGAGGCACACTTTGCCGAGTGCCGCACGATAGGCACTTTCGGCAAATGGGTCTTTGCCGAGTGTCAAACTTGGCACTTTCGGCAAAATATCCTTTTTTTGTTTTTGCCCCATTTTTTTTTGTGTTGCCTTGGTACAGTAATTACATCTCATGTTCACAATTTGGGACAATTTCAAGTTGTTTTGCTATATTTCATGAATTATTTCTATTTTCTTGTTTTTTTACGGACCACTCCAAATTTGAACTGCAGGTACATGAAATAATGGAATGCGCTCATTCGAAAAATGTTATTCATGATGTTTGGCGTATGTTTAGGCTCAATCCAGGGACTCGCGTGAAATTAAGAACATTTATGTGTCGGAACATGACGAGTTACATGCGGGAAAAGTGTTTTTAAATTCTATAAAATCCAAACGAAGTTTAAAAATCACGAAACTTGGCGTGGTGTCTTGTCATCTCATGGGGAGGCTGTGAAAAAAATTTGAAAAAGTTTCGAGCAAGTTGTGACGTCGGATGGCTAAAACCCGGACATCTCCACACTTGATCACATATGAGACTCCGTCGGAGATGTAAACTTGGAGATGCGAGGCGCTCCACAACACCAAGGGAGCGTGCCCCTCCCAAAGGTGTATATGGATAGATGGGTGCGATTCTGTTGATTTTTTATTCAAACCCTCAAATCTCTTCACTTCTAACCATCTCACGTGTTCTCCTCGCCGGTCCGCTTCGCATGAAAACCAGCACATCGGCGGAACGCGGGGTTCGCCTTTGACTCACGGCGGAGCGACCCGACCGGAGAACGTCTACGACCCGGCGAAGGGGCCCGAGGCGTACACCAACGCCAGCGTCTACCCCAAGCTTACCCAGTACGCCGAGGCGGCAAAGCAGCGCTATGGGGACGACTTCGATCCAGCCACCGCGCCCCTGGACACAGACCTGGTGATGAGGTTGGGAGGAGGGAAGCGGCCGCGGCGATCTTGGATGGCCAACAGCGCGATCAACTCGTCATCTGTTCCGCAAAGTGAGCGAGATTCGCTCAAGGACCACGACCTCCACCGACATCCCCATAGCACCTCGGCGTGAGCTCCACGCAGATGATCGCGGGAGTTTGGGTAATTCAGTTTCATTAAAATCGTTCCTTTGGTTTTACACATGTCCGCTGCCTATGCATTGTTTCAACGTTACGGTTGTAATATTACGACCGGATGGCGAGTTGGAGGCCAGGCGGGCGGCCCCAGCGGCGAGTTTGAGGCGAGCGGCGGCCCAGCAAGAGGCCCATCGGCGGGAGTTGGAGGCAGTCCAGCAATACTCGGCGCGCCAGCTGCAGGACGTGGCGAGCTACTTCCAGGGCCTCCAAATCCCGGGTGTGACCCTGCCTCCGTTGCCTACCTCGCTGTTCGCTCCACCCCCGTTTCCCGTTCCTCCTCCTGTAGCGACTCCGGTGAGTATATGTTGTTGTTTATTTATTTGCCTTGTGCGGCTCACCTGCAGGTACTAATGAGATCGCCTCTCCTTTGTGCAGCCACAGTCGGCGGGTTCGAACCCGACTCCTCCAGGTGGCCCTTCTCCACCCCATCCACCCTATCCGGTCGGCCCGACTCCACAGTACACGTGGCCAGGTGGCGTTCCTCCTCCGAGCACGCAGCAGCCACACTACGGGCTTCCACACGTCCCTCCTACACACCACGGGTGGACGTTCCAATCGGCGCCGCAGCATGGGTGGTATCCGGGGCAAGGTGAGGGCCCCTCACACTCTTCGCACCAGGGAGGCCACGGGTCGGGGCAGTGAAGTTCAGTTGGTGGTGATTAGGTTCGACCTGTGGCACCGTGATGGATTTCTTTTGGATGTTGGACATGTTGCACTGTGATGGATCTCGTTTCGATGTTGGACATGTTAGATTATGTTTGGTTGTTGGACATGTTGGATTTCGTTTGGATTGTGGACTATATGTGTGAATTTGTGATATATGTGGATTATATATGTGAGTTTGTGAGATATGTGGATTATATATGTGAATTGGTGATATATGTGGTCTATGTGTATATGTGAATGCTTATGGTATATGTATACGTGTATTTGCAGCAACAATCAACAGAAACAGCAAAAAAAAAAAAAACTCCCAGCTTTGCGAGTGCCAGCGACGTTCGGCAAAGTTAATACCCCCGCAACAAATTTGGCGGTCGCCGAGAAGCGGAGGTGGCACTCGGCAAAATGACCATAACTTTGCCGAAAGTGCCATCTGCACTTTCGGCAAACTGTAATTTGTTTTTTCAAAATAAATACTTTGCCGAGTGCTGACATTTGGCACTCGGCAAAGTTTTTATAATATTCAAATCTTTGCCGAGTGCCCGACGTCTGGCACTCGGCAAAGGAGCGTCCATATGTAACGGTCGACGTCGAGTTCGCCGAGCACTGACATGGCACTCGGCGAACCCTTCGCCGAGTGCCCGACATTTGGCACTCGGCAAAGATTCGTTTGCCGAGTCATTCTTTGCCGAGTGGGCTTCGCCGAGTTTGGCAGTCGGCAAAGCCTTTGCCGAGTGCGAAACTGCCTTTGCCTAGTGCAGTCTGCACTCGGCAAAGCAGCCGATTCCTGTAGTGATTTGAATGGATTTCGGTTGATGACGACCCTGCACTGCATGCGGTACAACAATAATGCAAATGGAGATTACCTCCGGATCGTGTTTGTATTATGCATATTGAATCTTACACCAATTTGGAAGCCCGACCAGGGTCCTCAAAATGAAAGGCAATCATAGACCGGTCACCGGACTGAACTTTATAATATGCTTCGAGACACTACGACAAGGATTTAAACTTTTCTGAGTTTCCTCCTGAAAGGAAGTATTATTTATTCATGGGCTATGACAGGCATATGTAAACATTTGTGCTAGACGGCCTGCACATTTAGTTGCTGGCTTGCTGCAGCATACATCATCATGTGGAAAGTTGCCGGGCCACTTCAGGTTGAGTCCTGCAAATTGACTTAACTGATCCATCCAGAGAGATAGTTATTCCTTAGGTTTAGCGTCTGTAGTTGTGGTGTGCCATAGCCAAAATTTATTGGTATCTCACCGGAGAGCTGGTTATTGCTTAGGTCAAGTATTTGCAGAGTGACACAGCTGGCGAGGTCGGTTGGGATGGAGCCATTCATGCTATTGCTGGAGACATTGAGATACATGAAGTTGTTTCCACATAACCCCTTTGGCATCTCTCCAGAAAGCTGGTTATCGCCAAGTTCTAAATGCCACAGGCTGGCACAATTGCCAAGGCCTACCGGGATGGAGCCGTTCAAACGATTGCCTGAGGCTGTGAGGTGCTGTAATTGATTCTCTATAAAGGAAGACATTGCTTACGGTTGACCACTGAAATGCATGTAAAATATCCGTGCTGGATGGAAAGACACTTTATAATATATATAGAAGTAAGTTTAGTCCCTGCAGATTAACTTAACCGTGGAATCTAGTCAGCATGCACATGCGGAATGGCTCCCTTGCCCCTGAACCCTATTCCGTTAGTACTCTGCTTCCGTCCTGCACTGTCTTCGGCGAGGTGCTGCGTCCTCCATGCCCTTGCGTTCCTTAATTTGTGGCACTAGCTTGTGCGAGGTGCTGGTACGATACAAACATGTTGATGACGGATCAAACCAGGGACCATATGGAACAAAACGAAAAGCAGAAACGAGTTTATATTGTGGCTCTAAATCAATATTGCTGCCAATGATGCATAAGAATCCTGGGGCCGTGTATTGATTTGAATGGATTTCGGTTGATGACGCCCCTCCACTTCATGCGGTACAATAGTAATGCAAATGGTGATTACCTCTGTATCGTGTTTGTATTATGCATATTAAATCTTACACCAATTTGGAAGCCCAGGGGCCAGGGTCCACAAATGAAAGGCAATCATGCATAGACAGGACTGAACTTTATAATATGCTTCAAGACATTACAACAAGGGATTTAAACTTTCCGAAGTTTCCTCCATACAGGAATTCATTATTTATGCTTGGGCTATGACAGGCATGTAAAACATTTGTGCTAGACGGCACATTTAGTTGCTCTGGCTTGCTGCAGCGTACATCATCGTGTGGAAAGTTGCCAGGTCGCTTCAGGTTGAGTCCTGTAAATTGACTTAACTGATCCATCCAGAGAGATAGTTATTCCTTAGGTTTAGCGTCTGTAGTTGTGGTGTGCCATAGCCAAAATTTATTGGTATCTCACCGGAGACCTGGTTATTGCTTAGGTCAAGTATTTCTAGAGCGGCACAGCCAGCGAGGTCAGTTGGGATGGAGCCGTTCATGCTATTGCTGGAGACATTGAGATACATGAAGTCGTTTCCACATAACCCCTTTGGCATCTCTCCAGAAAGCTGGTTATCGCCAAGTTCTAAATGCCACAGGCTGGCACAATTGCCAAGGCCTACCGGGATGGAGCCGTTCAAACGATTGCCTGAGGCTGTGAGGTGCTGTAATTGACCTCCCGCGCATATCCCCTCTGGAATCCTACCGGTGAGATCGTTGTCATTAAGCAGTACATCAGCTAAGTCTGGCGCATGCTTTCCAAGCTCCGGTGGGAGCTCGCCGGTAAGCATGTTATTGTACAGCCACAAGAACATTAGTGACGGCAACCGTCCAATGCTCATAGGTATCTCGCCTGAAAAGTTGTTGCGGTGGAGATACAAATTTGTGAGGTTCTTCAAGCATCCGAAGACTTCCGGGATAGTTCCAGTTAGCTTGTTTTGTGACAAGTCGATTTCCTTCAAGCTGATGGCAGCAAAACCATCAATTACCACGCTGCCATTGAGGCTGTTATTGAACACATACAAGTACTGCAGGTTCTTGAGGCCCCAGATCCCCGGAGGTATGGCTCCTAGCAACGAGTTTTCCTCGAGATACAGTTCCTCCAAGTGCATCATCTTTGTCAGGCAATTCGGGAAGGCACCCACGAGGTTGCAGCTCTTTGCATCAAGGCTGACTAGGTGGGTTAGGTTCATGAATGATGCCGGCAGCTCGCCTGGGTCGAACGGGTTCTCCCCAAGCCACAACGTCCGAAGGCTTGTTAGCTCGCCAAGCGCTATCGGGATGCTGCCGTTGAACCTGTTGGACTCGAGATACAACTGGCTCAGGTTTCTTCCAAGGCCTTGGCCGATGTCATCTGGCAGCACCCCTTCAAGGTAGTTGTGGGACAGGTCGAGGTACTGGAGTGATCTGCAGCGGTAGAGTGCCGTTGGAAACATGCCAATGATATTGTTGTGGTAGAGGTTGAGGTGCTCGAGGCTAGAGAGGGAGCCAAAGGCATCTGGGACAGGCCCCATGAGGTTGTTGTCCGAGAGGTCGAGGTGTTTGAGGTTGGAGAGGGAGCCAATGGCATCTGGAACAGGCCCCGTGAGGTTGTTCCAGGAAAGGTCGAGGCTGGTGACGCGGCCGACCGAGTCGCAACCCACGTATGGCCAGCGGCAGTGCGCGCCCGCTGGCGAGGTGGCGGCGCTCCAACTCCATGCCGCGAGCACGGGCGGGTCGCCCCACGCGCGCTTCATCTGGAGGAGCAGCTCCGCCTCGCCTACTGGTTGGGGTTGGGACTGCGCCGCCGTGCACTGCACGAGGCAGTACGCTAGCATTGGCAGCAGCAGGAGGAGGAGGAGGTGTTGGTAAGTGTGCAGGTAGGCTCGGAGCCGTCAAAGTGTTGCCATGTCTCTCGCTCTTGACGGCCGTGGTGGATTGGATTCAGTTGGGGGTGCTTTCAGTCGGCTCATGTTCAGGCCATGATATAGTGTTGCCATGTCTGTCCCTTGGAAGTGTTGCCATGTCTCTCCATCTTTCTAACAACCACCGGAGACTTGGAGATGACCGGAGTCGGTCGCCCGAGACCTGGAGACTAATAAGTCGGTCACCACCTTTAACGGAGACTTGGAAAGTGGTAGTCGGTCGCCGACGGCTGAAACACGAATCACCAACAGGATGCAATGCAACTGATGCAAAGATGTAAACGCACGAATGAATGACAACAGGGTGTGCTAGGTGTAAAGCTATGACTTGAAGGTCTCCCTCTCTCGGCTCTTGTAACCTGCGCGCTTTGGACTTGTAGAAATAAGATGTCTAAAGAAAACAAGTTACCAAGATTGACTGCACAAGTTTTGTTCAAGATTTTTTTTTTTTTTGCCTTCTTGCAGAAAAATGGCAATAGTTGTTGAGGGCTTCTGTTAGAAATCAACTCTCTGAAATCAAAGGGTGGCTGTCTGGATGGATGACGAACTGCTAGTCTCACTGAAGTGAAGAGTCAAGAAATAAAGGGATGAAGACTTGCTTTGGTTCTCATCGAGCTTCGCAACTGTTTACCTTTTTTTTTTTGAGAAGAAGTATTTACTGGTTTTGATTGTGCCTGTACGTAGGAGTTTGCTTTTTGAGAAGAAGTGCTTCTGCTTACTCTGTTCTCAACTGTTCCTCGAGTCTGAAGCCGTTATATATATGCTTAATGCCTTTTATAAAGCCAGGGAAATTCCTGCTGTGTATACAAAACCCTTGGTAACAATCTTGTTTCTTGGTCCTCAGCCGTGGCGTAGTAGGCATGATACTAGCACAAGCTCGAGGCGGCCTGCACGCGGTCGCGACGAGGTGTTACCATGTCTTGGCCGGTGTCGTGGATAGTGGAGACGGCCAGGTACGGTGTGACCATAAAGAAGCACGCGACAGTGTTCCTTGGTGACTGACGTAGCGACAGCGACACTGTGTGAAAGCGAGTACTAGTTCAGTAGCTTCCAAAATATGTTACTGTAGATTTTCCTGTGACAAAGCAGAATTAAAAGCGAATAAACACTTTTGTTAGCAGAGCTCTACACCAGTCACACGTAAAAACTATTCCTATGATTCAGAGCACTACTTACGTGTATGCAAGGCATCACGTCTATGAAAAACCAAATGGCCCAAAATCTATCAACATGGTAATGTTGCTGATATGAAAATGTTGACGATGTTTCTAAACTGTTTCTGGGGTCTTTTCCAGCCATTACATGCTTAATACTGACAAGAAGCAAAACACTAGTTGAACTGATTTGAATTGGTTGATGACATGCACTGCAGTACAGCAATGTAAATTTTTGACTTATCACCATATTTATATCGTAGTATAGTAACACTAATTACTGAACTGTTTCTTTAACGGTTGTATCCTCAAGCTTCCTCCAATTACTAGCTTCAACTCCTGTAAAAGCTGATGACAACATATGCGCCTTGAAGTGTTGTTTATAGTGTGCTTGAGACTTTTGAGACGAGCAATGGAAACTAATCATGTTTTATGAAACCTGAGTTTCTCTATAAAGAAAAATGTGAAAGTAAATTTTAAGATATGGATAAGGTTTGGGTCAAACTTTGAGAATATAAATCATATAAATAACTTTTAAGTGGTTGAGTTTAGAAATGTGAAAATCATATCAATAGATTTGTCTTGAAAATTACTCTCATAAAATATACATATATGACTTTCCAATAAATATTTTTACAGAAAAATAGAAGTCAAAGTTGTGCTTTGGAGACCATGCCGTCCCCTAAATAGATATCGTTTTTAAACTCCTGAGAAATGACTTTGATTAATTTTATATAAAAAAGATTTATGATACATAACTAGTATCAATGGATAGATCTTTTAATGTAGTTGTTTAATCCTACAGTGATGTTTATGTAAATACAAACCCGATCGAGGGGCATAAATAGAACATCATCTCCCACCTCCCTATAAAAGAAGAGGGGGGAGGGAGAAGGAGAGAAGGTTGGTCACTCACCTCTTTTCTCTACCTCATTCACTCTTTCACTGCCGTCTTTCCAATTTTATTACCACCACTACTTAAATGATTGTTGAACAACAATATAATTTTCAAACTTAGAATTTTGAGGGCATTCACACCTAGTTTGCACCCCTCCTCCACACACACACACATAAATAATAGATATGGCCTTTGCATGAATAAGAGACAAATTTTTTTCTTCCTCAAATCTTATTCCTACCTAGTAATTAATGCAAGCATAAATTAACATTTCCCTACCTATTTTCTTTTTATAATGGAAAGAAATAGATATATGTTGCAACAGTATGGACCGATAGGGTGTGAGGTGACAGGGGCGGGCCTAGCACTTGAGGAATGAGGGAATGGGCATTCAATATTGAGGTGATCACCTTGCGCCACGCAGGATGAGCCCGCCGCATCCGCCCCATGCGACGGATCTGCAGTGGATCCGCCTTTGATGGTGTAGAACAGCTGAAGCGCCTCGTCGAGGTTCCAATTCCCTTCCTGGGGAATCGAAATCATTCAATTTCATCAAACACGACAGATAAGTAACGAGGGTTAGAGAGGAGCGAATTAACCTGAATATACTCTAGGGCATCCTCGAGCTCTATGCCAGTGGTGGCCAGGAAGGAGCGGAGCGTTGCCTCCTTCACCGCTGCCATCCACTCCTTCTCCGCCTTGTCTGTGGTTGTCGGGCGATACTCCTTCTTCGCCTTGTCTACAGCTGTCGGGCGATACTCATTCGTCGCGTCCGTCGAACGATCCTCCTTCGGTCGATCCTTCTCCTCCTTCTCCAAGGCGGTCATCGAGTAATTGTACAAATAATAATGCAAACTAAAAGAAGCACCAATAATCGTACCTCAATATATTTTAGTTCGGCTAAACAAAAATACTCGAATGGCATCTAACATTTCTTCCTCCTTCTCCATGACCATCGGGCGATGAAGGGCCATGTGTCTGGCCATTGAGCAATTGAGCACCATGTCTAGCGAGCGGTATGGATTGCCAGGATGCGAACGCAAGCCTCTCCAAGGGATACGAATGCACTGGAAAATAGTAAGATGTGGAGATGAATAAAATGAGGTTTGTGTAGTTAGTGGACTCGTGGGGTTAAATTAGCAACTGCGGCTTGGAGAGAAACAAAGAACAATCGGCTCGGTGGCCTGCATCGAGAGCCCAAAATTTAATGACATGGACTTATGAGCCTATAATGTATATGGACTTGGAGAAACAAAAGTGGGCTCAACAGGCATTCAACCATATTTATTTATTACTCCCTCCGTTCCAAATTGTAGTTCACTTTGGCTTTTCTAGATTCATTTGTTTAACTATGTATCTAGACATAGTGTATAACTAGGTGCGTAACAAAATCAATGTATCTAGAAAAGCCAAAAGTAAACTATAATTTGAAACGGAGGGAGTATTAGAAGTCTATTCACCCCTCTTAATCAAGTCACATTGTCCACTCCAAAAAAAAATTATGTCTTAGTATTTATATAAAAAAAAAAAAAGTATGTCTCAAGTTTTTTTTTCTAAATCCAAAACAGGACAATCCACCTCCTTGAATTTTCAAATTCATTCTTTTTACCTCCCGGTTAAAGTAGTTTTCAAAGGCAGATTTATTTTATTATTAGTATACAAAATAAATTCAGTAAACACATTGTCACACACCCAACATGGGTTGTACCCTCCGATCACAACAACGATCCAATCAAGGCCCAAGGTGAGGGCGCCAACAACGCATGGGTTGGCTTGGTCGGCTTACCCTAGGCGCACAGGAGTGGCGTGCGGCCGCCGCCACCGCTACTGTGCCGTCCCCTTCCGATATCACGTTGGTGTCAATTTAGGAGATTGAGTTTGTTAAAGGAGAATTCAATCGATAAGGATCTCCTAGTTTTCTTAGGCTTATAACCAATTGGGATTAAGTTAAAATAAAGAAGACCGAAAGCTCCTTGCTTTGGTCATCTAACTCTCTAGCTTCCAAACTTTAGTCTACGCCCCCTTTCCGCCTCTCACACGCATGATGAGGATTTTAAACCACAAAATGCATCTAGGCTTCGAAAGTTTCTGAGAAATTTTTAGATTGAAAAACAAAAGGCCCAAAAATATGAAAAAACTACCACAATATTATAATTCACGTCTAAACACATATTAAGAACTTTCCATAATATAAATATGAATGCAATCAATGTAAGTGCAACATATATTAATGTTGAACGCATTTATTGTTAATGCATTATGCTCCTTCATCTCATGTTTTATTGCGAAAAGTATTAAATATGTAATTAGACCTTGACTACAATATTTTTAGTATTTTTAAATTATTAAAAAAATCCATTTCGCTAAAGCTAAACTTAATTTTTTTTATAAGATTCTAGAAATATTTCACTACTTTTAAATATTTTATTCTTTTCTTGTATCAATCCATATCTAGGATTTGTCTAAGAGTTTTTAAAAGCTGATCAGAGATATTTTCTTAATGTCAAAACATAATTAGTTATTTACTAGATTTATTTCTAAACTGAAAAAGACAAAATCGTCATTGAAAACTATTTATAACCAGGGCAGGGAGGTAAAACGAATGGCTTTGAAAGTGAAGGGGTCAAGTTACTTCGGTTTTGAAATTCATGGAGGAAAGTTGGACTTCAGATATAGTTTAGGGAGGTAAAATAGACTATTCATTATTTATTGGTATTTACGTTGAGAAGACGTCCAACTTTTTGCTGACTCCCAGGGCGTGGGATTGGTAGTCGTATTGCCTTGTTAGATTCTTTTAGTTTTTGTACTTTCTATAAGTAAATTACTTACCATACATCAACTCGTATTGTTGCATCACTTTGCTCCAACAATTTAAAATACATGCAAGCGGATGCACGAACTTGTAAAATTTGATAATACCCCACGCATTATTGCGGCAACTTTATAGAGCAATCTTTTACATATTATTAAAGTAGAAAATAAAAAGGGAAATAGGACAAATGGTCTAAGTTTTCATGCCTTATGCACAGCATCTTTAGCCTGGTGGCTGTCTCTCTATCTCTCGACCCTCCCGTGACTGAATTTGTCTAGACTTAACTCCTAAGTAATGACGATAACATGCACGGCGGCGGTGGCCATGCGGGGCTCTTGGCGCCCCTCCTGGGCCCGGCTGGCCCATGACACAGCGTTAGGCGTGCGACAGAATTGCCATCAGTTACTTTGAAAAAATAAAGGACCACCATCTATCTCTTCCCTTGGTGCGGCATGAGGCACGGTAGGCGCGAGTGAGGGACGCAAGATAGCAAAGTGAAGGGAGAATCCGCGTAGTAGATGTCCGTGGAGCACGCAGCACGTCGAAGGGACATGCAAGGCTGGCTCATGTCGTGCCTGTCTCTCAACTCTATCTCCGAGATGCAATGCCGGCGGCGGTAGCCACGACCACTCAGTGGCTAGCCAGGGAAAAAAACTAGCTGGGGCGAACTTTTTATGACCGACTAAACTAAAATCAAAACATTGTATTTCACGTCACATTAATGCATCCATACTTTGCAATCACACAATTTTAATTCATCCATTGAGATATTATCTTAAATTTGAAGAATAAATTGATAGTTCTTGCACAAATATAGGGTAAAATGCAAAATAAAAATAAGAAATTGATTAAACTATAAAAAAGATAAGGTCTTGCACCAACTTTAGCTGGGGCAGCAGCCCCAGCTCGCCCCAACATAGCTATGCCACTACGGCCACCGACACTTTGGCGCGAACCATATGGGTTGAAGCCACTATCATGCCATCGCCAGCCTCCTAATGCTATGGCGTCAACGGCAATAGACACGGCAATGGACCAAATGTTGGTTGAGGCGGCAATTTCAGAACCGGGCCATGTTGTGCTGACGACCCCTGACATGGTCGACAAGCCTCTTGGCGACGCCCTGCCGATATCCGACAATGAGGATGGCAGCGTGCGGAACGTGCTTTGCACCCCTCCCCGTTAGGCGCGGTCGAGGTCGATTCAAGAAAAGATCGAGTCACAGGTCTGCATCCCTCTGAAGACCCTCCATCATCCCTGTTGGCCCCAAGCTCAGGAGAGGTCCAAGACGCCGAAGTCGGGGTTCATGATGAGGCGCAGCGAACGCATCGCTATGAAGCCCCATGCTACAGGCACAGAATGTTCTATTGCAGAAGCTTGACATCTTTGTTGCAAAATACTACTTTGTAAATCACAACCACGTGTGCTTTGACCGGTCACTGGTCTTGGTAATCAATGGATTACCGTGGCCAGCTTAAGTTGTAGCAAACTCTACTTCTGCTTAACGAAAAAGTGTCACGGCACGATCGAAAAAAAAATATTATATCAGATAATGTCGCCAACGATGTGACTAAACACTGTTTCATATATACGGATCAAACACACTCTGGCTTGATAATAACCTTTTGCATTACAGATTTTTATTTAACCAAAGAGTGTCTTATAAGCATCAATGATAAGCTGCCTGATTGCTGTAAGCTTTCACCAGCTCCAAGAAATTAAGCTACAACTTATTCATGCATGCACACACATGCTCATGCTATTTAATTTTAAATACCCCACTCTGGATTGTTTGGCCACTGGTAAGGCTCACTCCAGCTTAACCTATCTTGCCAGAGAGTTTGTTATTGGCCAGGTTCAGCCTATGCAGCAGTGGCATGCCATAGCCCAGATTCGCTGGTATATGGCCAGAAAATTGGTTATTGTCGGCAGCAAAGTGTACAAGGCCAATAGCTACTGATGGAATTCTGCCAACAAACTGGTTGTTGCCTATGTCTAGGGATGTAAGGTTGCTGGAAATCATGTCAGGCAAACTCCCAGTGAGCCGGTTATTCTGTAAGTTCATGTATTCAATCTGGCTCGCTGTCCACAGAGCCTTTGGCACCTCGCTGGAGAGCTGGTTACTGCTTAGGTCCAGTTCCAGGAGAGTGGCACAGCTAGCGAGGCCTATTGAGATGGAACCGTTGAAGTGGTTGCTGCTAGCGTTGAAGATTTGGAGCTGGCCTCCGGCGCATAGCCACTCTGGGAGCTCCCCTCCGATGTGGTTCATGGACAGGTTGAGGTACCAGAGCGATCTGCAGCGGGAGAGCACCGTTGGGAACACGCCAGAGGTCGAGGTGTGAAAGGTTGGTGAGGCCTCCAACGGCATCCGGGACAGGACCCACGAGGTGGTTGTTGGAGAGGTCAAGGTATCTGAGGCCAGAAAGACCGCCAACAGCATCAGGGACAGGACCCGTGAGGTTGAGGTTGGAGAGGGAAAGGGCGATGACACGGTCGGCCCAGCCGCAGAGCACGTATGGCCAGCAGCAGTGCTGCAAGCTCGCGTTTGAGGCACAGGTGTCACCGCTCCAAATCCAATTCCATGTCGCGAGCGCAGGCGGGTCGCCCCATTCGCGCTTCATCTGGAGTAGCAGCTCGGCCTCGCCCGTCGGTCGGGACTGCGCCACTGTTCTGCGCAGGAGGCAGCAGGCTAGCATAGGCAGTAGGACGAGGAGGTAACAAGCATATGCGTGGGCTCGGGCCATCTCTATCTCTTGACGGCCGCGGTGGTGCAATGGACGCAGCATTTGGTTCAGTATTTATGGAAGTAAGTAATAATAGGATCGGTCGTAGTCTTTTTCATCAGTGACCACGACTAGAGAGTAAAGACTTTGGGAAGAGTCGATCGGTGAAGATTGAGTTGTGTTGCATGCATCCGAAGAAACTGACACATGAATGCTGGGATTTAGCCGGAGGGAGGGAGTAGGCAGCAGAGCACACAATGGCTATGGTGTTGGTGGCAACATTTTTAAACATTGTGCTTCAACCCACCGGTCGAAGGAGGAAACCAGACGATTGGAGGGGAGCCATTGTGTGGTGATAATTTATAAAGGAAATTTGACGATTGGAGCCACTTTTAGGTCATGATATAATTTTTAAAACGGTCACCGGAGACCGAAAGTGGGTCAACTGTCCCTTTGCTTTGCCATGGTGCGTACCAGCTAACTTGCACTCGCAGCTTGGATCGGGGACCCGCCTTTTGAATCTGATATCCGTTGTTAGTTTATAGAAAAACAGCATATGTAACCATGTAGAAAATCTGATTTACTGAACTAAACTTCTTTCAAAGGTATTCAGCAAGGTCAAGTTAGCTGTGGTACTAAAGTAGCAGTAGTACCACCGTCTCTACTTGACAAAGTCAAACTTCTCTTATTTTGAAAACGTTTTTTTAAAAAAGGTAAAGTATGTTTCTCAAACTTCAACTTGTGTCAGTGGCATGCCATAGGCCAGATTCGCTGGTATATGGCCAGAAAACTGGTTATTGTCGGCAGCGAAGTATTGAAGCCCAATAGCTACTGATGGAATTCTGCCAACAAACTGGTTATTTCCTATGTCTAGGGACGTAAGGTTGCTGGAAATCATGTCAGGCAAACTCCCAGTAAGCCGGGTATTCTGTAAGTTCATGTATTCAATCTGGCTTCTTGTCCACAGAGCCTTTGGCACCTCGCCGGAGAGCTGGTTACTGCTTAGGTCCAGTTCCTGCAAAGTGGAACAATGTGCGAGGCCTATTGGGATAGAGCCATTGAAGCAGTTGCTGCTTGCGTTGAACAGTTGGAGGTGGCTTCCGGCACATAGCCACTCTGAGATCCCACTGGTGAGCTTGTTGTTATCAACCCAAACATAAGATAAAGCTGGTGAGTGCATACCGAGCTCCGATGGGAGTGTACCGGTAAGACAAGACAACAACAAGTCTGTCAGTGAAGGTAATCGGCTGATGCTCGAGGGTATTTCACCGGTTAAATTATTGTTGTCAATGTGCAATACTACCAGTGATGGCAATTGCCCGATGCTTGCGGGTATCTCACCGCAGAAGTTATTTTCAGAAAGCCACAAATGTGTGAGGTTCTTGAAGTGTCCGAAGATTTTCAGGATGGTTCCACTTAACTTGTTCTGTGACAAGTCGAGTGTTGTCAAGCTGCTGATGGCAGAAAAGCCATCAATCACCACGTTGCCACTGAGGTTGTTGCTTCCCACATCCAAGGCCTGCAGCAGGTTCTTGAGGCCCCATATCCCCGGAGGTATGGCTCCTACCAACGAGTTGTTCCAGAGATACAGTTCCTCCAACTGCATCATCTTTGTCAGGTAACTCGGAGGCACCAACGAGGTTGCAGCTCCCTGCTTTAAGGCTGATTAACTGGGTCAGCTGGGTCGAACAGGTTATCCCCGAGCCACAAAGTCTGAAGGCTTGTTAGCTCACCAAGCTCTGCCGGGATATTGCCCGTGACCTGGTTGACACGCAGTGTCAGATATCGAAGGTTCCTGAGCCTAGACAAAGAAGCTGGGATAGTGCCCGTAAGGCGGTTGTAAGATAGTGTCAAATGTCGAAGGTTCCTGAGCCTGGACAAAGATGTTGGGATACCACCAACGAGACCGTTGGTATCCAACGAGAGATACCTGAGGTTCCCAAGCCGAGACAAAGACTCAGGAATGGTGCCATTGAACGCATTCCAGCTGAGGTCCAGCCTGCTCAAGTTTGCCGCAAGGCCGTGGCCGATGTCATGGGGAAGTGCTCCAGCAAGAAGGTAGTTGGAGGACAGGTTGAGATACCGGAGCGATGTGCAGCGGTACAGCACCGTCGGGAACACGCCAGCGATGCTGTTGCTGGAGAGGTCGAGGTGTTCAAGGCTGGAGAAACCGCCAACGGCGTCTGGAACAGGCCCAATGATGTTGAAGCTGGAGAGGGCGAGGCTGGTGACGCGTCCGGCCGAGTCGCACCGCACGTATGGCCAGTGGCAGTGCAACCCTGAGTCCGAGGTGGCGTTGCTCCATTCCGAGAGCATGGGCGGGTCACCCCACACGTGCTTCATCTGGAGGAGCAGCTCCGCCTCGTCCTCGCCTACTGGATGGGATTGTGCCGCCACGCACTGCAGGAGGCAGCAGGCTAGCATGGGCAGGAGGCGGAGGAGGAGGTGGTGGTAAGCGTGCTTCATCTGGAGGACCATGTCTCTCCTTTGACGACCGTGGCGGATTGGATTCAGTTGGGTGCTTTCAGTCGGGTCATTTTCAGGCCATCTTATAATAATAATCTTTCCGACAACCGTACCACCGGAGACTCAGAGACGACCGGAGTCAGTCTCGGGAGACTTGGGAGACTGGTAGTCGGTCGCCGACGGCTGAAACACGAATCCTTGAATCTTCCCTGCTGTACCTGATTTGCCTTTACTGAAAACAGTGGAGAATAGCAGTGACAACGTACGACGAAACAAGCTAGCTAGATGCAATGCAACCGATGCAAAGAAATAAACACACGAATGATTGACAACAGGGTATGCTACGTGTAAACCTATGACTTGAAGGTGTCTCTCTCCGGCTCTTGCAATATACCTGCGCGCTTTGGACTTGTAGAAATAAAATGTCTAGAGAAAACAAGTTACTACCAAGATTGTCTGCACAAGTTTTGTTCAAGATTTTTTGTTTCTTCTTGCAGAAAATGGCAATAGTAGCTGAGGGCTTCTGTTAGAAATCAACTCTCTTAAATCAAAGAGTGGCTGTCTGGATGGATGGATGACGAACTGCTAGTCTCACTGAAGTGAAGAGTCAAGAAATAAAGGGATGAAGACTTGCTTTGGTTCTGATCGAGCTTCGCAACTGTTTAATTTTTTTTAGAAGTATTTACTGGCTTTGATTGTGCCTGTACGTAGGAGTTTGCTTTTTTGAGAAGAGGTGCTTGTGCTTACTCTGTTCTCAACGGTTTCTGGAGTCTGAAGCCGTTATATGCTCAATGCCTTCTATAAAATCACGGAAATTCCTGCTGTGTATATATATAATCTACCCTTGGTGACAAGATTGGTCCTCAGTCAGCCGTGGTGTAGTGGGCATGATACTAGCACAAGTTCGAGGCGGCAAGTACAGTCGCGGCGAGGTGTTGCCATGTCTTGGCCGGAGTGGTGGATAGTGGAGACGGCCAGGTGTGGCCAGCATTTTGGGCAGCCTGGTACGACTTTGGAGTTGCACAAAGGAAGACAATTCGCTTCCCCAGAGGGATGCCATTTTATGGCCTGCAATCTCGACCGATCGTGAAGATAAAGAGTTCGCCATGCCCGGAACTCTTTCTTTTCATCTGCATGTTAACCATTTTTATAAGCAACTTGATTACCTATCTTATTTTAACCACTTCGGCATGTATTTCTGTTTCATAGCCTTATTTGTCAGAAAAGTATTTGCACTCACCGAGCGACTCAGAATGGACATATGGTCGGCTGGTCGTTGTCATTGCCGGCATATTATTTGCTCGGCTGGAGTGGAGACCTGCTCGGCTGCTGCTCCTCTTCGGTGGAAACCCGCTCGGCCACCGCTGCTTGGAGCGGTACGCTGCTCTTGCTCGACTGTCTATTCGGGGCCCAGCCACTCACATCAGTGATGGCCATCTGGCCGTACCGTGCCTGCATGCCGTTATGCCGGCCGTGCCGTGCCTCCGCCATGCTCGTGCCTAGCCTTCGGCCCAAGGCACAGCACCGGCTTGCACGCTGGCCGTCGGGTCGGCCCAAAGGCGACACGTGGGCGCCCTGTGTTTTCGGGCCGTGCTCGTACCGTGCCACGGGCTGGGGTGACGCGCGCAGGCATGGCTTGGTGCCTCGGGCGGGCTGGCACGGGCACGCCGTCACCGGGCCGAGCCGTGCTTTAGTCCGCCAATTAAAACCCGGGGCCATGGGCCATGCCTGTGGGCCTCGGGCTATATGGTCATATATAATCAGTACCAAGCCAACAATAAACGTGTTCTCGCAACCCAGCCTCAAGCCAATGCGAATCCATTGAGGTAACATTGTAACCCTGGTTAATTTAATATATATATATATATATATTCACATAACTCCAAGTGATATTTCTTCACTCTCCTCAAATCTGCAGGTTCGTATTATTTCATTGAGGTAACATTTTAACACCAAGCTATTGCACGGCCATTTTAAAACTTTTTGCAAACAATGTCTCTCATTCATTTTATTCACTGGCCATCTGATAAAGATTGTATCATTTGTATGTGAAAACACTCATCCCTCGGTAGCATATTTAAACCATTATCACTTTTGTGAGTTTTAACGTTGTATATAAATACTCTCAATCCATCTCCTAACATCTAAGGATTATTTTTTTCCTCATATGGTCAATATAATTAAAATCACGTTTTAACTTTAAGCCTCACTTAATCAAAGCATGAAAACGTCAGCTTCACATGAATATGAAAACACTAAGGGCTCAAAACTTCGACCCTCCAAAAAATAGGCGAGGGCGAAACTAAATGAAAAGTTTAAGGGCTAAAGATTCCGACCCTTCAAAAATACGAGGGGGCGAAGCTAAATAAAAAGCCGCTCAAGACTTCAACCCTCCAAAAATACACGAGGGCGAAGCTAAATTAAAAATCCTAAGGGCTATAAGGACTTCGGCCCTCCACAAATACGAGACAACGGAGCATATTGAAAAGCCTAAGGGTTCAAGATTTCAACCCTCCAAAAATACATGAGGGCAAAGTTTAACAAAAATCCTAAAGGTTAAAACCTTCGAGCCTCCGTTTTTCCCACAATCAATTGTTTGGTAAACGGAGTTGAAACAAGCCTTGACTTTGTCAAAGCTTGGATATCCACGAAAAAGAAATTCAATAAAAGTTGGTCGAGTGCACCTTCGCCAAAGAACTCGATTCCCTTGGCCAACCTAAAAGCCTAAGGGCAAAAAGCACTCTAACCCTCCAAAAATACGCGCAGGGGGCAAGGCAAAACAAGCATAAGGGCTAAAGCACCCCAACCCTACAAAACATATATGAGAGTGAGACAAAAAAAAACCTAAAGGCTAAAGCACGCCAACCAGAACCCCCCAACATATGTGAGGGCGAAAAAAGAATAAAACAGAAAAGTCAAAAGGTTAAAACACTTTGACCCTCCAATAATTACATAACGGCAAAAACAAATCGAAAAACCAAAGGACTGCGCTTGAACCCTCAGCGACTAAAAACAAGGAAAGGAATACACATGAAAACGAAAATGCTAAGAGTCAAGCAAATGTATAGTGATCAAAACCTCACCCTCTGAAGATATACATGAGGGCATAATTAAATAAATTTTCTCGTTATTTTTATGTGTGAACGTATCCATCACATGTAACATAATATTCATCCATAACGCCCCTTCATTGCATGAGAATTTCTCCTAAGATGAATAGGGCGCCTTACCATTGTAAGGCCCACGGCATCGGCAAAAGAAAGAAGAAGAAAAAAAAAAAAAAGAAAAACACAAACACAATTTCGATGAGATCAAAACTAGTAAGCAGCTGGGATCGCCGGATGCATCCTTTTAGATCCATATCCACTCAATGATATCAAAAGAAATCAGTGAATTCAAGATGCCAAAAATACACGCAACCAAAACTAAATAATATGAAAAAAAAAAACAACATTAGCTTCTCCATTGCCAAGAATACATCTAACAAAAGAAAAATACAAATCTATGATTTGCAAAGTTCGATAAATAATATTGAGTTCAGCACTGGTGTCATCAACTATAGATTTCGCCAACACCCCAGAAAGGGGCTTCGCTACCAGTGATATTGACTACAGGTTGGCTCCCAAAGCAATCTAAAAGCTAGTGACAAAGGGCTCATTTTGTGACCTTTCGCCCCTCGCCCAAAAGCGTGTGAGGGTTTGGCACTAAAATAATCTGGAACAACCAAGGGCCTCGTTTTGCGCAACTCCCTTCCCCTCGCCCGAAAGAACTAAGGGGTTGGCGCCGAAATGCTATTGAAGTTAGTGCCAAGGGGCTCGTTTTGCCTATTCCTTGCCCCCCATCGCCTCAAGGTACATGGGTTGGCCTTGACGCCGAAATAATCTACAAGAGCTAAGGGTCTCGTTCTGCAACTTCTCGTCCCTTTGCCTCGAAAAGTGGAGGGATGGCGCCAAAAGAATTTTAAAAGTGTCAAGGGGCTCATTTCACAATTTTTTTCCTCTTCGCCTCAAAAGGTGGGAGGTTGGTGGGAAAGCAATTTAATAGTGGTGAGAGGCTTGTTTCTCCACCTCTCGCCCATTTACCCGTAAAAGACAAATAAGATAAGACAAAAAAGCTGATCATCCAGGTCATTTACTTTTCTTTAATATTTCAATCATTCACTCTCATTTTTCTTCTAAATTCTCTATCAAATGTTCGATCACCCATTGTTTTGGGGTTTGACACCAACTTTGACATTCTCGGCAACCCTTTTATCAACATTTTGGCGAGAGGCATTGCTTGCCATCAACTTTAGCTTCCTTGATAATATGTTCACAAATGATCCTGACATCAATAGTGTATCCTTCACTAGAGTTTCAGTGAGGGTATTCAACAATGCCTTATCAACGTTTAGGTAATGTGTCCTCATCGGTATCTTCCATTTTCGCCTCGCCTTTGCCAATATTTGAAAAGAATTTTTTCACAGGGCCAGCCAAGAGGAGTTGGCATCGAGTGCATTAGACAAGCAATTCGCCTGGAGACTAAAGCTTTGCCCGACGCCCGTGAGTGGAGGCCTAAAGACATGTTGTGATCATCTACAACTACATCGCCAGCTCCAAATATATCAGTGTCTTCGGCGAAGGCTTAATTATGAGGAGCAAGCTACCAAGGACCTTGTAAAAGATGTGTGAGCATGCAAAGGGTGCTAAAGACAAGTCAAAGACTAGCTGGTCCATGTGGGTACCAATCTGAGTTGTAATTGGGCCACGCTTTGTTGTATTCAGCTATTGGGTCCTGTATTTTTAATTAAAACCAAATAGATGAGGGGCTACTTCTGGAGGTGTATTATATGTTGGGGACCCCGCATCATGTTCAAGGCCCAATTACATAACCTAGGGCTCATAAAGTAATATTTAGGTGCATTTTATAAGTTTAGTGACATTTTTGTAAATACAAACTCACCTAGAGTCTATTTGTAGCCACTAGTGATGTTTATATAAATACAAACCGCACCAAGGGGCATAAAGAGAACCTCATCTCTCACCTCCCCTATAAAAGGAAGAGGGGTACAGGAAGCTAATCACTCACCTCTTTTCTCTATTATTCACTCTTTCTCTATTATTCACTCTTTCACTATTCATTTTTCCAATTTTGATGATTAAACTAACACTACTTATATGATTTTTTGAGTTTTAAGGTGATATAATAAAAACTATTTTGAGTTTTAGTCCAAGAAATAAAAGATCATTAATAGATAAAAGACAATTCTTACATTTAGATAAAAATGATGTTGAGTAGTTGTACAGATAAAAATGTAAATTAACTAAAGCTTCGTCTCATCTTTATCCAACTACATTTCATTGTCTTCTTTGGACAGCTTGTATGGATTATTACAAATCTTTCGAGGAAGCTATTAAAAAACATAGAAGGTGAAAAGCCTTCAATATTATATTAGCTCAATCAATAGTAATATCATGAGAAAGTGTATTACATGCTACAAATAAATTAACCTTTTGAAAAGCAGAAATCCAAAGCAAAAAATAAATAAAATCAAATTCTATAAATAACATGGAGTAGATAATATAATTCTAGTTAATTAAACTATTTAACGATGAACTGTACCATGCTCGCTACTATAACAACCGTTGCCTTTATTGAATGTGTTGGTTTCTAGAAATATTGTATACAACCTTTTATACACAAAAAAAAAAAAAAAAGATATGTCCAAAAAAATTATAGTCACTATGTAACTAAAACCCTTCCTCTAACATTGCAAAGATCTACACCCTGTTAGAGCGTTAGATTTAACTATACAGTAAATTCAGTCCTCTTTGGAAGAAGAGTATCCTTCTTCATCCTCCTCTCTAGTAGAACAGTATCCTTCTTAGGAGAAAAGAATCAATTGGTAAATAAATTCAAAAAACAAAACCAAACACACAAAAAAAAATTACGCTAGCAGCTTGAAACGACTCAAATAATTCTTCATTTGTTGACCCCTTGAAGTTCCTGTCAACCATAGGAGCCACGAAATTTTCTTTAATTCATCAAGAGTTTTTAATAGAGCAGGGCAACAAAAAATCTATAATGACATACATTTCCTGCATAAGTTCACAATTGAATGCTTTAGAAAGACAGAAGAAAAATGTATATGTTGTATATAAATGACATTTAGTACATATAGTTTAGATTATTCTGAATAGGAGTTCTGGTCACAAGCACAATGTGGGAGCATCTGATCTTCTTAAGCGATTTGCACTTGACTATAACAGGTTTGTTGAGCGTGAGTCCTTCATCACTAATTACATAATCCCGCTTCCCAAACCTATCTGAATTACTCCACTCCCTTAAGATTAGACCAAAAGAGCATATAACGGCAAGCCAGCATTCTACAATAAGCACAAATACAATAATTTATGCATATAAATAAGTAAGCCTCAGGGCTTCCCTAGACTTTCAAATGTGTGAACTAGTGTACGAAGCTATATGAACACACAAGTTTTAGGACCTCTGTATGCAATATTGCAATACTAGAAGTAATAGAACTATAAGTTCATTCGTTTCTTCATGATACAAGCTCTAGCTAGCTAAGTAAAGCAAGCAAAATGACCTTTATTACTTCCCAAAGCACAATGTTTCTTGTTTTTGGATCTTTGAAACTGTCACAAAGGGGAAAGTGCAAAGGTCAAAACAAGACGTGAAAGATCCATAATGAGATAACAAATCAAATAAAAACTTAAATATGTGTTTGCACTTGTAATCCAAACGTTTTCAGCTCTTCTACCCACCGATTTGTGTGTATCGAGGGGACAATAAGTAAAAGCTCTGTCCATTAGATGCAATTCAAAAAGGCCAGAGACAAGAAAGCTGCCACCTAAAGAGTGAAAAAATATAACATTAGAAGATAAAATGGTTGTGCAACCTTGAAAACCATTGAAAACTACCTAGCTTGCCTAGACCCATGTACTCATCCCTAATAAGATACCACCATGGTCTCTAGACCCATGTCATCCCCTAAGATACTTGTATGGTCTCTACAATGCAGTTCCCAAAACCCCAGTAGCCCTACTTTTTTATAAGATTGTAGACCATTGTATACAACTCCTCTCAAACTGTACTACCTTTGGATTTTAAAACTCATTGGTTCCAAGAAAAAAATAACCACATGGTCCTTTTCCCTATAAAGATGTTAGGTCAAAGCATATCAAGCAGGCAGAAAAAAAAAAATCTTAAACTGAATTTCACAATAAACCACCAGCCAGGAAAAATACATGCAATAACATAGTTTCTCAATTGGACAAACTAAATATTGAGGAGAACAAATTAGATCAGCAGAAGCCAATAGATAAGATATATGACTAACAAAAAAAAAAGGCACATGTATCAACAAAAAAAAAAGACTAAATTCACACATTTAGATGTTCCCATTTAAGATAGATGCTTGATACACTGAGTCAACAATATTTAACATGAATTTCCCTATTTTGCAAAATAAAAATTAGAGGTCACTTGGGCAGTCTCACTTGATCAATTGTGCTGTCAAAAGTGAAAGCAAAAAAACAAATGGATGTTGAAGATATTATTAGCTATAAAATAAACCAAACAGGATTCCAAAAATATTGGTATATATCTATACAAATAGAATAGTCCACTTATTCAGAATGGTAAAGAGGGCTCTTCTACAATCATCAATTCGATAAAACCATACAAATATGAAAGAAAGGGTATTTTATCCTTACCAACTGGATCTTGTTGCACCCGGTAACAAACATGCATAAACCATTTCTCGAAGTATGTGTCCGGATAGCCCAAAGTCTCGATAGTTAGCTCTAGGTCTTCTGGTTAAAAAACAACGTCGATGAAGGCGTGTAGGTGCACTATTACGTGGTAGGGATTGCAATTTTTCTTGCATTTTTGTTTTTTCGCTCAAACTCAAAGGGAAACTTTGCTTCTTATCTTTTTTTTTTTTTAGGATCGACGAATCAAATGATATTTTTGTTCTAATTTCTCTTGCTTCTTCTCCCTCTGAATCAATTTTTTTTTTTTTGCCATAATGTGTCGTTCCTATTATTACCAAGTATATGGTTCTAATCCTAGATAGAAAAATAAATAGAAAACAATCTAAAAAGGCGGATCCTCCCTCTCCAACAAGAGTAATGAACTAGGTTCTGATACCGTACAAAAAAAACTAAATTAACCCAACTTGACTGATGTTGAGGCAATTAAAAGTTGCATAAAGGGATGAGTGGGTTTTTTTATATCGATATATCTGTTGACTGCTGTTAGGTTTATAGAAACAGCAGGTACAGGAAGAAGTCATTCGGGAAGATCAATTCAGTAAGTAGCGACATAACCGTTGTTGCTTAGCTGAGTCGAGCTTCAATCAGTTTGACCATATTTTTAGAAAAAAAAATCCAAATTACTCCTTTGACTTAGTCTGGTCTAGATAACAATATAAAATACTATTTGGTTCGATTTACCCGTAAAAGTACTTTTGTCGGTCAAATTTACCCATAACATTATTGGTTTATTTATTTTTGTTAATCGTCTATGAGTTAACTTGGACGGAGTAGTTTAGACACATTTTTTTCCATTTAAAAAAATGTATTGATACCAACAAAATTCAAACAATTCTCTATCGGAATTTGTTTCATAAAGAATCTAATGAAACTAATTTGATATTGTAGATATTTTTTTGCATCTCCTTATAATCTTGGTAAAAGTCAAAAGGAGTTTGACTTAAGTTATGACAAATGCAAAACAAATTATAATTTGATACATACAGAGTAGATTTTATAGCTGCAGGTTTAGTCCCTGCGGGTTAACTAATAAATCTTCTTAGAGAGTTTTTTTGTGGCCAGGTTCAGTCTCCACAGCAGTAGCATGCCGTAGCCACTTAATCAGGCGCGCGAGGTCCAGCGTGCGATGCTGTTGTTGTCCAGGTGTTCGAGGCTGGAGTCAGTCGCCAGAGCGGATGTCGCCAGAGCGGATCTCTTGACGACCACGGTGGAGCTAACGAAAGGGGTGCTTTCAGGTTCAGCTGAAACAAGATGCAATGCAACCGATGGAAAGAACTAAACACACGAATGAATAGGTTGTGATAGTTCATAGCTGTAACTCCAAGGCGGTGTCTCTTTCGACTCTTGTCACCTGGGCGCTTTGGACTTGTAGGGAAAAAAAAATTGTTTAGAAAAACAAGTTACCAAGATTGTCTGCACTGCAAAAGTTTTGTTCAAGACTTCTTTTCTTGCGGAAATGGCAGTAGTTGCTGAGGGCTCCTGTTAGAAATCGACTCTATGAATTCAAAAGGTGGCTTTCTGGATGGATGACGAACTGCTAGTCTCACTGAAGTGAAGAGTTATGAAGACTTGCTTTGGTTTTGATTGAGCTTGGCAACTGTTTACTGTGAGAAGAAGTGTCCACTTGATTTGGTGGTTCCAGCTTTGCTTCTTTTGGCAATTAGTCCACCTGTAAGCCGTTCTATATGCTTAATGCCTTCTGTAAAAGCAGGGAAATACCTTTCACTAAAAGAAAGAGTGGCAGTGAGTTTTGCTAGGATCATAATGCTGAGATCTGTGGTTGATTTTTGAACATGAAGACATTATACACCAAGAGATTGAAAAGGATGTTGTAATAATTGTTTGCTGAATTATGTCAGGATCATGTAAGTTTACTGCCTCTTCTGTACAGAAGGTGCTTTTCCAGCCCTGGCTGCAATCGGCAAAAACACATTACATGGGTGAGCCAGGCTTTTGCCTAGCCGAGCAAGCAAATCTCTTCCACAGTGTAAAACGAAAGGCCAGGTAGCCTAATCAGAAACAACAGATCCATGTTCAACACAAGGAACCAAAGAATGAATACCAGCATTCTTATTTGCACTGGAACTATACTACTATACTAACAGGCTGGCAATGCCTTTCCGTGGCCAATCGACATATACTATGCTACCATTCAGTTCATGATGGCAACGCCTTCATCTCCAATGCTCTACTCAAGGCTCCTCCCTTTTCTTCTTCAGCAGGAGGATGCTCCAGTGGAGATGGCAGTGCTCCATTCTTTCTGAATGGCGTTACCCGACGCGTGTTGGCTACTTGAACCTCTCTGCTGCTGCATGAACAGGGTAGAGTGCTCATGTTTCCACGAATTCCCCAAAAATGTCGAGGCATCCATCCCAGCAACCCTTCTCTCTTGTTTCCCAGTACCCGCCTTTGTAGCGATATGTCCCGTCCTCTGTGTCCTGCTCGAACCACCGGGGTTTCCAGCCATTGTCTTGAAGCTTCGTTGACTGCAGTGAGACAGAATAGGATGAAACAGCATGTAGGAAATGTGATCTATGAAAGGCTCAACTTCTTCCAAAATTATTTGGCAAGATCCTCTATGTCAGCTATAAATTTTACGTAGGAAGCGAAAAGAGGATACCATTCTCTGCCGTCGTTCCAATCTCAACTTCTCTGCATTAAGCCTTCTCGTATTCACCGTTCTCTAGGTGGCGCTGGTCTGGTCTCAGCCGTGAATCAGTAGGTGGAAGTTTCTCCTGAACCCAGGAATGACAAAGCAATAAGGACAAAATCTTGATTAGAAACACTTATGTGGCAATCACATGGAAATCCATACCTGCAGCCCTGGGGTTAACTCATTCAGTGTGATCGCAAAAAGAAGACAAATTGTATCGTGTTGGGTTAGGAGCAGGTTTATTCTTTTCCCACAGCAGCGAGGCACCTTTCACTTGATCGGCGCTCTTCACCTTGAAAGTATCAGAATTACTACAATACATGCTTTCATCCCACTTCCCTATCAAAAACGAAGCTTTGTTCCCGTTATTATCCTCAACAAAGCCTTGTACCTGTGGACAAAGTGCATGCAACAGATAAACATAATGCAGTGTATGAAAGAGACAAACGTACAGCTAAACATGGTACCACTTGAATTAAATTACAACTCAGATGTCAGACATAAAAGACGGGAAATATAAATTTCTGTAACCTAGGGTCAGCAAGTATATAACAAAATTTGTAAATCACTGCTAACTCAGTCCAAACTATATCATCAGCACAAGGAGAACGACTTGCCCCAAGTGATCAAAGGTCGAATGGATGGTAACTCTAGCCACTCATATTGAGACCCCAGGCCAAGAGTTTGAAATCTTGCATTGAAAAGTCGTTTACATCTCTCCCACAGTTTATTGTCAGATGCTAAGAGCATGATAATCATGCAAAACTCTTCATATGTAAATGCCAACAGCACAAAAGAAGATTATGAGTTCACCACAGATTGGTCAGAAGGTAATGTACTCAAAGCGGAATACATGTGTGGGCTCTACATCCCTTGTTAACAATTGTTATATTTTGAGTTGGCACTTAACAGTACAAAGAAAGGAATTAAGCGAAACATACTAGATGAGGATTCCGGTCAAGAAGTGATGGCTCTTTGAACTTCAGTTTACATGAATACTGACGATTCCCTTTAATGTGCATGGTTCCATGGTGACTGCAGTACAACTTCCCAAGAATGAGATTATGAATGGTCGTTGTGACCTGAAAAGGCGATATGATAAGAATTTAGTTATGATGAGAAGAGACTTATAATATCAATCAGCAATATTAGTATCTCCAGTTGTGCTGGGAACCTTATTCCATTGGAAGATTTCACCATCCTCAAATTCCAGAGTCAAAGTGCCAACTGGTTCAACTTGAATTGACTGCCCCCAAAACTTGGATTTGAGATTGCTGTCGCCCCAGAATTTCCAGCCCTTGCCTTCACAGTGGCAGGCAATCAGCATTGGATGATGACTAACCTATTGGTGGAAATGTTGAACAGCAATGTAATGAAATTAAAGTCTACAATTCAAAGTCCCACAAAGTAAGATATGGATGGATGATCAGTAAAAAGGTAGACAAAGGGACATAGCTCTATCAGAAATTAAATGACTATGGAATGGACATACAACATTAGTTTTGCATTATATGAACATAAACGAAAAGAAAATAAAGTTCATTTTCTTAGTAAATGCATAAATCCTTCCCCTAGAGACCCAAACAGCATCTCTTGCACAAGATGAACAAAGCGTATTGAACTAACTTGAACTAACCTTTTCATAAAAAAACGAACTCCTTTGTCAGGGTAATCAGCTTCATAGGTCTCTCCTAGTAGTGGATTGAATGGTTTGCAAGGTCTTGCAACAGATGAAGCATAGCCAGAGACATAAAAAGGCTACTTTTTTTAGAATTCGCATGAGGCTGTCTCCTAGTAGAATTTGAATATAAGATTGAACAAAGTTAGTATATCATAGCAACATGCATGGTATTAGAAACATGATATATGTTGATACACAGAACTGCAGCATTTCCCTAACTCACAAGTAATATTGTACAGCATAGCTGAGCAAAACTAATAGATAAAACTATACTGCTCTGAGAACAACTTTCACTATTTTTAAGAATGAGTGAACTGCCACGCTTATTAGCAGAGTATACTGCTTGAACAATAAGATGAGTTCCAAACATGACAACACGTACTAATATGTAATCTGATCAGCAGATATGACACATCAAGTTTTAACTTGCTTCACAATCACATTTGAAGATTGAATTTGCTGATTTGAACTATGATGCGGTGCTGAACAACAAAAGGGATTGGAAATAATTTTGTTGATCTCTGCCACTCATGGAAAGCAGAGGAAATTCCTAGACATGTGCAATACCAAAGATGCGAAAGCGATCTTACCACTTTTCCATGTTGATATGCCTGATCTAAGAGGTATGAATATTCCAAATCTTCAAAGCACTTCTGAAGAGATGAGAGTGGTTCATTGAAGTAAACTGGAAGACAAACTCGTGTCAAATCCTTTCCAACGCTATCTTTAATAATGGACCAGAGGCTGATCCCTTTCTCTTTCTCAGTAGGCTCAGGCAGCCTACTCCGTCGTGTGATTTGTGGTAAGCTGTTGCTACTGGAATCATGTGTTTGGGAATCCACAACTTCCTGACCAGTTAACATGGTTGATCTGTTGTCTGACTCTGTGAAGTAGTCTACAGAATCAAAGAATGTAGATTCATCTTCACAGATCAATTCACTTCCATCTTGCTTCTCAAACTCATGCTCATCAGATTCTGTTGTGCTATATTCTGGGCAAGAAAACCAATTATACCATTAGCAAGATGTTAATTCTTAGGAAACAAATGTGGGAGTTCAAAGTTACTCGGGCTACTTGAAACACTAACATGCAAGGAGTGAAAGACACAAGAAACTGATAAGTAGATCATGTAGCTGGTTTAGTGGCCCAGTATGTGTTAACATCGTACCGCTAAAATTTCCATGCCGAGAACTAGAGAAGTCATTTCTTGTCAATGCCTCCTGTGTTATACTTCCATCTTTACCTTCCTGCACAAATATGTGTGTAATACACTATGTAAAATTCCTGCAGGAAAAAGAGGAGAGTAACCATTCAAGGAGTAACCTTTGCAAACTTATATAACTATTTCAACATGAGATATGCTGATTGGCAGGAATTTAAGAAGCCACAAGTATATACAGAATCTACTTTCAGGCATTAAGTCGGTTGCTGTTACGTATCACTGTTGTGCAAACCTATTTCAGCATGAGATATGCTGATTGGCAGGAATTTAAGAAGCCACAAGTATATACAGAATTTACTTTCAGGCATTAAGTCGGTTGCTGCTACGTATCACTGTTGTGCAAACTAATGACTGGTTGCCACTACTTGACACAGTTGTGCGAAGACATGAACTCGTACAAATGCAGCTCCTCTTACCTCAAAAAGATGTCTGCAGGACCCAAACAAACTTAAGTAATCCTCATAACGCCGCTTCAGTTGCTTCCGGTAACCGGAGAACTCAGAAAGCACAATATGTTCACAATCCTGTATAAGACTCTCATTCAGACCCTCTTGATGCATTCGATCTCTAAGCCTTGCTGTGGAAATCGAAACATCGCTCTGCACAAAAGCTGCTCTCCCACTGAGTGACCCGAGAGAATAAACACTCCTTGCCAGGATCAAGGCCTCAATCCAGGCAACACGGTCATCTTTCGACTCCGTCTTCAAGTGAAGCGTCTTGGTGGGGGAAAAGATGTAGAATCTCCTATCATCCGACTTACTCTCCCGAAATGCTGACACCTAAAAACATAGTAACTTATTAGCTCCCATTGGTTTGTAACTGGGTGGACTTGCTCATGAAAAATGTGTAAAACTACCGTTGGCCTTATGCAATGACTATGCATCAGGCATTCAGGCCTAGGAAAAGCATACACATACAGACCAGCATCCATAATATATTATAGACAATCTCTAAACCTTCTTGCACAGAATATGACAACTGATTTAAGGAACAAAAAATGGATTCCCCAGAAGAAGAAAGAATATAGAAATCGGATCCCTCTCCTTTCAACTTGGATCTTTGGTTTTGGGGGAAAAGGGTAACAACATGAAAATCCGTCGAAAAAAAATTTGAGGGGGAAAACAAAGATCTCAAGAAACCAAGAAAACAAATCCAAGCTGCAATCTACCTCAACCAAACAACCTACACAGTTCCTGAGGATCCACAAGGCCCCCTTGATTCAATCTGACATAGACCACAGGTCCTCCATCCATTTATTCCCTCCCCGAGGCTCCTCTCCCTCTCTCTATGCGGCCACTTGGATGGACTGTGCATGCTTTAATTCTTGGGACCCATGGGCAAAGGCCTTGAAAAGACCCAGTGATAGTACTAACACTGGGAGTTCAACAGCTAGTAAAAGCCTTGTGGAAAAGCAAACCCTGGAGCAGTACAAATCAATAATGCAAATTCCTAAAACATCCCCAGAGCATATCCTATCTGGTAATTCACATTATTAAATTATGTAACCCCTGTCATGTACTCATCCATTTGGATGAATCTATCATACAGCACGGTTTGGGTTAAAAAAAACGTGCACAGTAACAAGACAGCGACTAACTGATAAACTCTGCTTGTCCTAATCGATCTGTATCAATAAGAATGGCAACAGAGCCCCCATCATTTTCAGAAATAACAACAAGGCCTGAAATTTAGACAAAATCTGCGTAAAGAGCAGGCTTTACGTGCAAAGATGTACCTGATCCGCTGATCGCGTGACAGAGAAAGGTACGGCCCTTTTGGAAATATATATACTACTAGTATCATCATCAGAGGAAGAAAAAAAAAAGCGAAGCCTTTTGTTGGTTTATACTCCATCCAAGGTAAACTAGATTCTGCTAAGTATAGACAGGAAACGGTCTTAGGGCCACTAATAAAGTGGGTTAGTCAGTTGATATATTAATCAAGCATGCTAATCTTAGCACCATTGAACGGATTAGAGGGAGGGGGGACGATCTGAGCAAGAAAATGGACAGGATTGAATGATTTGTCACGGCAATGCGCATACAAGGAGAAGGATGGAATGAATGCGAGTATCCTAGCAAAAAGGAAAATAGAAAAGGGAGGTCACGTCATTTCGATCCAGCAATGTGACAATGTCTCCCACCTACCATTCCATTCCATCATCACGAGCAGTAGAACTCGACACGAGAATCTACTACCTTGCACCACCCTCCCTCTCGAAAAGAACCCAACCAATTAAATAAATTTCTTTCTCTCTTTTTTTCCAATTCTGCAACACTTTGATCCAGTGACTGCATCGCGAAGGCAACTAAATTCCCCGGGAACACAGATTGGCAATAAGAAGATCTCGCAAATTCATCCAGCAGGCGGAAAGTACGTAATCGCGGTGAAATGGTTGGTTAAAATCAGCCTGGAATGAATTGCATTCACATTCACCCAACGAGCAGTAGTCAAGAGGAATGTGGGGAGGAGAAATAAACCGTCGAGAGGAAACCAAGAGGACGAAATCACGAAACGGAATCTGCCCCACCGGCCGGGATCACGCGGCAACCGCACGGAGGAAGGAGGAGGAGGAGGAAGGGGGGCGAGCGGGGCAGACCTTGAGGGGAAAACGACGCCGGCGGGCTTCTCGTTGCGGCGCGGTCCTCCGGTCCTGGAGCCGATCACCCTGACCTCCCCGCCATCGCCGTCTTCCCGCGCCCCGGAGGCCCGGGACCCGGCGTCAGCACGAATCTTGGAGTAGGACAGGACGCCGTCGCGGGCGAGAACCAGCGCTCCCGCCACCCACGGCCGTAGTTGGTCCACTTGTGCAGCACGCCCTCCACTGCGACGGCCGACCCGCCGCCGCCGCGGCGGCCGCCGCGGCCTCTGGCTCCGGCGTCAGCGTCGGCGTGGCGTCCCCGGCAGCGGCGGCGCGGCGGAGAGGCAGCACAGCGCGCTGTGGTGGAGGTGGTGGTTACTGTACTGGCCTTTCCCGTGGCCGCGGCCGCTCCTCCGCCTCCTCCTCTCATGCTCTGCGTCATCCGGCGCGGCGCTGCGACGGCAGCGACGGACGGACGGCGAGGGATGGACGGGACGGGACGGGACGGGACGCGGGGGGGAAGAAGAATCGCTCGGCTCGCGAGGTCCTCGCCACGGTTGCTCTCTTTATTTTTAGCAGCGGTTGGTCGCTATTTATGTGTGGGCCCCACACGCCCTTCTGTTCTTTCTCTCCACTACTCCCTCTCTGTTTTTTTTTTTTTTTTTTTTTTTTTTTTTTTTTTTTGATATATTGTCTCCACTACTCTCTTGGTTACAAACAAGCCGAGCTTTATTTGGGATCTTTTGGGTGGTTTTTGGTTTTGGATTTGGATTTGGCCTGTGTCTACAAAACTGCAACAACAAACTTTTTCAACTTAAACCACTGGTTAATGACACTTTGTCTTGCTGAAAATAGGTATTACTGGATATATTAGGCTATTATATCTCCTCTCTTCTTGGATAGAGATTATCTATAACAACAACGATCATTTTGATAATACGATATGTGATAAATATCAGCTTATATATATGTTTTGTTTTTAGTTTCTAGGAGGTAGGTTCTTTCTACGCCTGCATATTTGATACGGTATATTTCTTTTATTGTCTATGACAATATAGCCATTCAATTATATATAAACCTGGTGAGCGTGTGTATTGTTCATGGTATATGGTCATATTAGTTTGGGTCTTCATAGGTTGGTTTTGTGTATGACGCAATTATTGTTGGATTATTGTCGTAGTGTTTTGCTAATTACATGAACCGCAATTGAGACATTTACATTAGCTCTCTAAATTCTTATCAACATAATGGCATACTTTACACTATATAGAAGTGTCATTACGTGATTTGTTGATAGATTTAAGCATGTCATGTGTTTCAATCAACAACAAAAAATCCCAAAATCATATAGTGCTTTTATTAATTGTTTCCGGGAGACATAGCTACATATTAAGATATTTTACCATTTTCAATAATTCATAATAGCTTTGTTAGGCCATATATATGTGGTTCTCTTAATTGGTGGTTGGGGACCGGGTCATAGTGGACGTAGTTTTCAGATCTTTTAGGACATGGTATGCTGTGATCATACGCAGTGGTGATTTTTGGTGAAAAGGCATCTTTTGTGCTTTGATTTTTTTCTTGGAATTAACTTCATGTGTCATCTTTTTATATTTTTTGAACTTAGACTTTGTGCGGTATCAGCTTACAGTTTACAAATATGGTTAGTAAGAAATAACAAAATAATGCAACGAAGAAAAAGAAGAAAAAAAAAAGGTAGAGGTTATGTATGCAAAGACATGAAGAAACCTGTTTACCAAATGTAGGAGCACATGATGATGTCATAGGGATCAGGAGTGGTTCACATGCTATGACTAGATTTAGTTGGCCTTAATGTATAGTTTTACTACCAGTTACCATTTTTAAATGAGAAAGAGTGTACTAATCAGTAGACCAGTAGGTGATAACTAGTGGTAAGAGCAGCTTCCACTTAGCCCTTTTTGATTTGTTTTGTGCTTGCAAGAAAGATAATTTTGACTCGCTCTAGAAGTGTGCTACGTTACACAGGACACACCTTGGAGGCTTGGACTGCACTTGCTGGACTATCAATACAATATATGTGAGCACTAACAAAATTGCAAGGGCCTCTTAATGAAAAACGGGTTTAAACCCGATCGTAAAAAACAAAATGGCAAGGAAATATATAAAAATGGAGAAAACAACCAGAATGTTAATGAAGCTCTCGACACCATTGCGGCTGCCCTAAGCACACACTGATACAACGAGCATGTTGTTAACATTGGAATAATAATTAGCCATAATAAATGTAAACCCCATGTTAACGAAGTCAAAGACTCAAATTTGGGTACGTGTTCGCCCACAAATTGTGGCTCCTCCAAAACAGTTCCATCTCCTCCAAAGGAACCCTTAACATCCCCTTTATATAGTCAAGAATGACATTTACAGGTACAGGATATTGGTGGTGATGTCATCATGCTTGGTTCGGACTTAACCAATTGGCTGCCTCATATATCACTCGGTTGACTAGTCTTCTGGGCACTCTTCTCCTTGACGAACATCATCATCAGGGCAATTCCCCTTCGTCCATTGTACAACAGTTAACCTCGATTGCTCATGGCGACAATGTCTCTCGTTATACTAGTTAGGTGAGACGGTGATGGGTGTCGCACCTTCCCTATACCAGTTAGGTGAGACGGTGTCGGTGTTTGTATACGTGCATCGAACTGTCAAGTTCTATGTCTAACACAGACTATACTAGGTCAGCTAGAGGAGGGCGTTGTAACCTGTTTGGGATATCATGACACACGGTCTGACATTCAGTGCGAAGATGAGGATATCCGGCGATAGAAGCTTTGTCAAAACTTGTATTGAATCAAGGCTAGATAGTTTTTCCATTGTACTTCCTTTGAAGCGAAATATCAACTTTTGAAGGTCTTCGGCATAAAAAAACAAAAGAACAAGCACCACTCCTTTTTGTAATTAGTCTTTGTTGGGAGTTCTTAAATGAAGTGTTTGATAGTCTTGCTTAGAAGAGATCTTTACGCTTTTAATTGGTCAAATCAAAATGTCAGGTCCACTAGTGGTGGCACGTGTGCGTGTCTGGTGTGCCCCGCCTGACCAGCAAGCCTAGCTCTTTCCTAGGCCTATTTTTATTCACTCTCTCCATCACTACCAAGCTTTATCAAACTCGCTCTCACTGACAATATGGGTCAATGTTTACAGATGCCACTAGTCGGTGTTAGATAACGCTGTCCGTGACGGAGCAGTTAGTATCGTACGCTGGAAATGATCCAGTACACTTGGAATAGGTGAAGGGTTTGGAACTTTTTTTATCACTTTTTTTATACTTCAACCTTTTATATTGTTGCATGTTTTAGATGCTTTTATATCAATAAAATTCACCACCACGGGAACTTTTTTTCAGAAATATTATATACTCCTTCTATTTTTTACATGTCGTAGGTCTTGTTTTTCAAATTTTGACCATCATCAATTTCAAAGAAACCATTTAATTTTACAATAGTGGACATATATATTATGGAAATATTTATCATAACGAGGTGTAAAAACATAAATTTTATGTTTTAAACCTATGTAGTTTTATTAAAAAAATAGTGGTATAAAATAAAATATTTGACTTTGACACAATAAATACAACATACGCCTGAAATATTTTGGGTTAAATTTCTTTGTAGCACTTTTTCATTTCTATTTGGTAATTATTGTCCCATCATGGACTAACTAAGCTCAAAAAAGATTAGATCAAGAATTCCAAAACAAAACGTACAATTAGTTATTTTATTTATCTATATTTAATGTTCCATGCATGCGTCACGAGATTTAACGTGGGTTTACTGCAGTACTTTTGAACTAAACATGGCCACATATGTAAAAAGTAACATAGGAGTAATACACAAACTCCTAGCCTGCTGCTACATTTCAAAACTATTCACTACTACTATTTGTGAATGCATGGAAACAGTAATGTAAACTACGATCTGACTGATGCGCTACAGAAGATTGGTTTTGTCTTGACCCACCGCGTTGTAAAGAGAGCGATACATTTATTCTTATTTTATTTGATTTGATGTTGGATCAATCACAGTTTACATAATTAATTGGAGGATGGTACGGGTAGACAACCATTGAATTTGGTGAACTTTGCAGTTAGTAGGCTTGGCCCACGTGTCAAGAACACAAAATGAATAAAGGAAATTACTATTTATCCTTGAGAGATCTTTTCTATAGAAATGATAGGTGTATTAGACTAGAGGAATTTTATAAAGTTTGAGAAGTTATTCTAATTTAATTTAGTTGATAATTACAAACAGCTCCTAAAACACTAGGGAGGATTTAGTTTCCATGTACAAACTCTTCTGACCGGCTAGAATACTACTAAGCTGTTGTATTAAACTTTTGCTCCACATTAATACAGAGATGCACAAACTTCCTCGAGAAAAGCTCTCAAGGGCATTCGCAATGGTATAAGTCACTTATTAGCTCTAAGCCAACTTGTCAAATAATGCTAACTCTTAACAATGGCTCGTAACATGATTATATCTATATGACACTCTCACATGATCTTGTATGAGTCTACCTCTTGATCAAGAACTAGCTTTTCTCTCTCTTCCATTAAAAATGTTAAAATAGTGCTAAGGCCGGTCTCCGTGAGGAGTTTCATAGCGTTGTTTCCAAGACTGCCACATCATGTAGAAAAAATAAAACACAGATGAAACCCTCACTCTTAATAGAGAGTTTTATTCTATAGTTTCATACACATTAAATTTCAAGACTCATAGAGAGTTGGTATTCGTGCCAAGAGAGTTTCATCCCCATGAAACTCATTTCTTCTCTCTCTTCTTAAATACGGTGTCACATCATCTAAAATACCTACATGGCAGCTCATTAAATGCAAATGAAACTCGAGGGTGTCATGAATGACAATAGCTAGTCTTAGCTACGTGAGTCTGATGATGTGGAGATGAGAGACGAAAACAAAAATTATTCTATATTATTGGACCCACATGCTCTCCTCTCTCATATGTTTTTTGGCTACGTGAAATAGTCACAGCTATTTGCTTGTAATGCGGTGACTACTCTTCCTCTTACTTTTTTTCTTGCCACGTCGCGTCCCTAGCTAGCCAAAATAGCTAACTTATTCTGGACGCGATAAAAAACCCTCTGAGACGGGCCTAACAGGTCGCCATTGCAAGTGCCCTAAAAACCGCTGCTGCCCGGGGACAATGCGTGGGTGGCTGTGTTGGAAGCATATCATGTGACCTTGGATCGCCGCACCAAATGTTCCCTCCGGCACCGTCACCACGCACGCAGCACCACCGCGGCGCTTGCCTGGAGCCGCGCGCGGAATGATGAAAGCGCCCGCCGTACGACGGACGACGTCATCATTTCATTTCGTCCTAGCATAGTAGGAGAGGAGAGAATGAGTATTTTTTTGTTTGTTGCACTTGAACACACGGATACGATCATACGGAGTACTGTACGTACTGTCTACTGTGTTAGTACAAGTTTTCCAGGAAATGCTTCGAATACGGCTCAATATATTTTCTACTGTATAAGTATCCTCTCATCCGGCTCATGTACCACTCGTATCTTTACCAAACCTTTCGTGCACTTGAGACGAGGCAGGGCAAAAAGGTACTCATGCATGGGAGAGATCGAGCCGGACATGCGCTCAGTTTTCCAAGGCACTAACTAGCGTGTATCTCGAGGTGTACCCGCAGTACCCATCAAAATAATGAAGGGCTGGAGTATAAGACACTGTTGTCGATCAATGTGGGTAATAAAAGAAATCGTACCTCCATACAAAAGAAAACATGGGACTGATCACTGATGGAAAAAAAAAAAAACTGGAGAACCTGGACAGTAATTAAGAGAATGTGTGAGAATAAACCAACCAACAGGAGCTACGTACAGAGACGATGCATGGGCCTCACACTGAAATGTCCATATTCCCGTGGAATTACTCCAAAATCGAAACACAAGTGATTTTTCATCCTAGCTACTCCTGTAGTTCTATATATAAAAAATTCCCTCTCGAGTCCTCCATTCCTCTCAGAAATTTTGCATTGTTCCGTTGATCCATAAGCCGACTGATTTTTAGTTGATTCAATAGTGTTACTATGAGAAAAAAAAAAAAAGCTGAAACTAGTCCAAGCGAACAGATTCATAGTGGCAAGCTCCAACGTGTATGAATTCTCTGCACAACTCAGACCGTTGTTAAGTACTTCCTCTGTCACTTTTAATTTTCACTATTGTATTTATATTGGTCAAACTTCTTAAAATTTAATAAGAAAATAATATTAGCAACAACACTTATATCTCTAAATAAGTTGTTTATATTATGAAAATGTATTCATCGATCTAGTATCTAATAATATATACTAATTAAGTATCATAAATATTAGTATTTTGTATACATATTTAGTCAAAGTTGAATATAATTGATTTCTCAGAAGGCAAGAGCGGCCATTATTATAAAAATCATCCATAGTGTATGCATTAGCAGTTAAGCATTATCATCTCTTGCAGCACTAGGAGTAGGTGCACGTACTGTGCACGTGCACGCAAGAGCGATCCTGATGCAAGCTAAGATTAATTATCTAGATTAGATTAGGGTCAGGCACTCAGGCTACCGCTGTTGCTTCAACAGGGATCAGAAAAGAAAAATAAAAACTAGGCAGTGCGATCGATATCCTACGGCGCAAACCGGGCGTGCACGTGAGCATGGACGGTAGCCTGATAGCGTCTCTTGTGCTAGCAGCTAGAGCTTGTTTTCCACTAGTTTCTGCCGCAAGGCCCGGTCTTGTCCCCCCGTCACCGGCGGAATCCTCACTTCAAGGCAGTCTCACGTCTCACCTCACCCGTGGCTGTGGAGTATACTGTACGGCGTAGCCACGTCCATGCCAATGTTTACTCGGATATAGGATGTGTTTATATCAATCTAGTACTAATACTCCTACTACTAGACTAGGTTGCTAATAGGTGAACTACTCCCAGAGCATGGGCCAAATTAGATCAACCTAGGTGGTATCTAATTATATCAACCTAAGATCATCCTACTAATAGGTTGCTAATACTAGATGGATGGAAAGTTTGTTGGAGGTAAGTACAAAGTACCCATGCTGCCCTTCATCTCCTTTTTGAGGTTTGGACAAGGCAAAAACGTCCTTTAAAGTTTTGACTACCTTTTAGCAGCTTCTTCCTAGCTAATAGTTCATCAATCTACCACGAGTACTAATTTCATATATGATAACGATTAGTACTGGTGATCCGAACAGGCCCTTAAACCTACTTGTCATTTAACTTTGCTACTGAACCTACCTCGTCTAAGGTGTGTGTGTGTGTGACGAACTAGTTATTCGCTGACGCGTCGAAATGAACAAGGAAGGCAGCAGATCCAACGTGTTGTTCAAGGAGAGCTTTAGCTTGGTGATGAACAATCACAGACCAACTTCTAATCCCACTTACCTTACGTACGTTTCAACAACCGCTGCATCCCGTTCTGAAAATCATTCCAACACCAGCAGGTGGCGTCGCTTTTACTTCAGGACACACTCACCCCCTAATCCCTGTACGTGCTAATGATTCAGCATCACCCATCTTCCGACCGGTCATTAACAATGCTTTTGCACGGCTTGCCATTGATTCATGATAAATAAGCGTGTCTCAAGGAAAACATGACCAGAGAGAGACAGGGCGGAACATCACAGCTAATCAGTGGGGGCCCTCTTGGTCAAACAGCATTACTGACAGACAGACAGACAGGAACCCACAAGGAACATGGTATATGATATGACATATATAGCAAGCAGGTCATTATCCAACCTGGACTGTCTGTCACGGCAAGAAGTACCAGGGAAATAACTGGTGGATTAAGTGGGGTGTTCTGTTGGACAACTCAGATCACCAACCATCTGTCTAACAACACACCCACCATACATGCATGCTTCGTACAATCAGATCAGGGCAAGGCAAATCTAAATCTCCTCCCCGGGGAAGCAGGAGCCAGCAGGTGAGGCCGGTGGTGGGGCACCGCCCCATCAGGATCAGGATCAGCCTCCGCGCGCCTCCCTCCTGGTGGCGTCGTGGAGGATGTCAATGTCCACGCCGTCCTGAGGGAGCAGCACGTAACGCACCACCGAGCCCCGGATGAAGCAGTTCCGCACTGACAGCTGCCAAAGGAGAGTGATTTGACTGTTAACAGCATTGTTCAGTTCAGCACCAATAATTCACCACCAATGATTTTGACTGTTAACAGCATGTTCAGCACCAATAATTCAACATCACTTTCTACAGCTTGGTTACAGTGCCTATTTTTTTTTTTCCCTCTTGTATTCAAAAAGTAATGCAATGGATGTGATGCTTCCAATAGCCAATACTCAGAAAAGGATGCAGCAATATGGTAAATAAAAAGAGCCTAACCAACCAGACCAAAAAAAGGGATATACTTGTACGCCAGACAACAGACAGCTATGCTACCCACAAAAATAGGGTACAGGATAGGAATATCTAAGGATTGCTTTGCTTTGAGAATACTTCAAGCATATTGTATTGTACGTATGAAAAACACACCTCAGCAATATACTACATAGTATATGTATTTATGAAAAAAAAAAACAGTATTGTTCCAACACCCACCCACCTGCAGAAATATAATCAATCAACTACAGTGGCCCAAAACAAAAGGCTAACTAAACTAAATGCCAACTAAAACTAGATATCAGCACCCTACCTGCCAACAGCACTAATTAATAAGGTCCCAAAAACACAACCAAAAAAATAGCACGCCAAAGGAAAATCCAGCACATATATCAACCTAATCGCAGTGTTTGTTTAGAAAGTAGCAACCCCAAGCTGATTGAGCAGTAACCCGCATCAGCGTAGTTCTCATATTTCATGGCGAAACTAGTAGCCCGAACCTTATGCTGAAAATCTATTTAGCTTTTTAGCCATTGGTGGTCAAGGTTTCAAAAAGTGTTTGACTTAAGACAAATCTAAAACAACCTACATTTCGGATCAGGGCAGTAACAAAATGTAGTTCCATTAGCAGCTTGTGTGCTGAAATTAACTGGCTCATAAAAGGTCATCAAGTGTGGTTCAAGCACTACGCATGATGTGAAGGAGCAGAACCACTGAATCTCTCTAACTCATTTCACTCATACAACTACAGGAAGTGAGCATTCCAAATAAAGCAGATCTAATGAATTCGAAGCACATCAGTGCCATGCTAAAGGGGTTCATAAGACTTATTCAAGATACTCAATTTGATGTGTGAATTCAATTCATGCACAAGTCAGTGGACATGAATGTTCCATTTCTTTCATTCACTACATCTATGGTTCTATTCTGTATGTGTGGACTGTGGACACCATCCATTACCCATAACCCATGCACTGAGTTCCAACACAAATTTTCAAGGTCAGAATGCTAGAGTCAAGGGCACAACTAAACTACTAGCTGTAGTGCAAGGCTGCCCCAGAAATGCTAGATCAGTACAGGTTGATTAGATCGACCGATAAGTCATATGAGAAGGGAAATCCATGTGTCAACTTCCTAGTATCAATCTTTTTACCTTTCTTTTTCTTATTTAGTTGAGACCATCAGATTACTTCCATTATCAAGAACAATAGAAAGGAAACCTATATCTTGCACTCGACTTGTCTACCTATAGCTTGCCAGGGAATTAAAAAGGTTTTAAAATTTTATGTGCAAACATCAGTAACACTTCAAGAACATTTAGCAGATTTGAGTGTTATTCATGAAGGGTTCATTTATCAATGATCAATACATTCAGAATTAGGTGTGAATTCAGAAGTTTAGACAACCAGAACAAGATCAGCAACTGATACAGCTGGCATGCCCCCACAACCTTGCATTGCATCTATCTAAGCATCCTTCTACAAAATTGAGGTCATTCATACATAGGAGTGGAGGCAGACAGCGACTAGATCGATTATATTTATTTAACTTACACAACTTCTGGGACATGATACCGGGTTGGAAGGCAGACTTGATGACACGGGCTGGTAGGGTAGTGCAAGTGCAATATGTCTTGACAGCCATGCTAATCTATCTAGGCATGACAATTGATCTACCTCCCTGGGCAATCAAGGCCATTGACAAAATCAGAAGAGGGTCCATGTGGAGGGCGCAAGGAAGCAAAAAGGTGGACATTGTCTCATTACGTGGCTCAAGGTTTGTCGAGCAAAGGAGTAGGTAGGCTCGGAATTTCTGATCTGAATCTCTGAGTGTTGCACTAAGAGTGAGATGGCCATGGCTCAAAAAAGTCTGAACCTAATAAACCCTGGGCTAGTTTGTCACTGCAAGTTAGTGAGGATGCTGAATGTCTCCTCTCTCCGGCCATTATTACTGAAATTGGTGATGGTGCCAATACCTTTTTTGGAAGGATAAATGGTTGGCTGGTAAGAGCATTCGGATATTGCACCCAATCAGTATGTTCTAGTACCCAAAAGAAGAGTACGCAGGCGCACTGTGATGACTGCTCTTGATGAGATGAAATGGACAGAAGATATCCAGGGGAAATGCCTGTGCAAGCTTTAATGGAATATCTTGAGTTACGGGATATGATAGAGGATATAATTTTGCAGGAGGGGATCCCTGATAGGCATATTCGGAGGCTTTCCGCCTCAGGTAAATATATAGCTAAATCAGCCTATGATGCACTTTTTGAGGGAGCCCTCAGTTTCACCCCATATGAGCGCATCTGAAATCTTGGGCGCCCCTAAGTGCCGTTTCTTTATGTGGTTGGTTGTTCACAATCGCTGCTGGACAGCAGACAGGTTGGCTCGAAGAGGTCTTCCTCACCCGGACCGTTGTCTGCTATGTGATCAAGAAGAAGAGAACATCCAGCACCTTCTCATTGGTTGTGTGTTTGCAAGACAATTATGGTATTACATTCTACATAGCATCGGTCTGGCAGCACTAGCCGTGCGGCCAAATGTTTCCTCCTTTGATGATTGGTGGGACAAGGCAGTCTTGACAGCAAGCAATGATGCGCAAAAGGGACTGAATTCCCTCATTATCCTAGGAGCCTGGACAATCTGGAAACATCGAAACGATTGTGTCTTCAACGGAGCTACGCCTAGATTGTCTACAGCGTTGAACCTTGCTTGGGAGGAAGCCCTTCTATGGTCTTTGGCTGGTGGTAAGGGACTGTCCCGGCACACAGTTCTTGATGATGTTTAGAGGGTCTCAGGTCATGTCTTTCATCGCAATCATAGGTGATTAGTTCCAGTCAGTATTAATTAATGCAATGATATACAGCTCTCCTGCATATTCGAGAAAAATAAACTTCTGGGCCATGATTTAGGAACAGAACTTTCATTCACAAACTACAGTGTTTCATAAATTTACAGTACAATACGATATTTATCGAAAGCACATCAGGCACATGCTAGAGGGACTCAATAAGACATGAGAATGTGAAGGTTCAGTGCACAGTGTAAAAGTGACTATATATGAATTCTTCAAGGATAAAGTGACTATAGGACAATGGACACCATTGAATTACCCAAGCACTGTGTTCTGGCAGTCAGTATTAGGGTAATCTTCTACCAGTTACCAGCAAACATATGCAATTAGGGCTGTGTTTGATTCAGAGGGATGGGACAAGAAGGGATTACAAGGATAGCAGATATTTGTCCATCTGCAACTGTTATCCGGGCCCTAACTATCAGTTCCTTACTAATCTTCGTCCACACCGCCGAGAAGGCCACCACCCACTATCATTCGTCTGGGCCCCCGCGCCGCCGGTTCGGTGGTGCCCAGCCAACTCTTTCTCACCCACTCTACTCTGGCCAGCTCCGTCCAGCCATGTCATGGCCACTGGTGCCCTGCCTGTCCACACCCCATCTGGCCAACTAGCCCCGCCCGCCCCTGCCCATCCGAGCAGTCTACTACCATGCCGCTGATGCCGGCTGTCACCCGTTAGCGCCATGGCCGCCGTCGCCCCAGCCACTGCTTGGTTGCGCACCATACAGCCCCTGCTGGGTTGTGCCTGCACCTGTCCGTGCCCCATTCAGCCCTTGTTCGACCGCCTTTTCTGAGGGACAGGGTTGCCCGCAAATATGTGGAATATTAGCTAGTGGGATGACTCTGTCCCCTCTTGTCACCCAACCAAACACCACGAAAACTAGGACAGTCCCACCTTGTCCTCGAACCAAATACTAAAGGTTGCAACAAGAACTTTGTGTTTCTGTTCTGTATGTATGTACATGAGCACCATCAAGTCACCCAAACACTAAGTTTTGACAGTCCATTTTAAGAGTGAGTCCACTAAAAATCGAGTGCACAGTTATGCAATTAGTATTGTAAGGTCTGCAGCAAGAATGCCAGTAACACATCCCTTCTGGCCTTTATTTATACAACATAGGAGAAACCTTCCATCACCCTACCAAAGATGCTGGAAAATGGGAGTAGTAAACTGCTACTACTATGGCCTTTCCCAGCAGTTCCTAGTTCCCACCAAGTGGATATCAAACAAGGGTGAGCATAAAGCAACCAAGGAAGGAGCAACAATCTAACTCATAGCCTACAAACTCTCTAGTAGCCTACGAACTCTACCAGGTAATTAATAGGATTAAGCTCGAGGGGGCACGAATTTCGTGCTAGCATAACAATCAGACACAACAGTAGACATATATGCAGACATACATACCATGTGGGGATACTTGTCCTGGTCAACGACGCGGGTGTTCTCCAGTTTGATGTTGAGGTACTGGTCAACCGAGTGCAGCGTCCCACGAATGGCCAGGTCGTTCTTGAGCTCCACTGTCACCTCCTTCCCCACGAGCTCCTTGAAGTAGGAGAAGAACAACTGCGGGCACACCAAGAGAGGCGCGTCAATCGAACTCCGCCGCCACCCTAACAACAACAACAACAAGGCGAGGCCGCGAGGGCGGGCACCCAAAGAGGAAACAAACAGCAGGGGAAAAAATTTCACCATAGTGCCTTAACAACTCGAGCTACTGCAGGCTCAGTCGGCCCCTGAAAAACTGCAAACAGGGGAACAAAATTAGCACCCAAATTCATGACGGGGGGTCAGATCCCAACACAGATAGCTTACCCAAGGGGGGCTTGGGGTGCTCCGTTTCACAGAGCGTGAAGGACAGGGAGTGGAGTGGAGGGGAAGCGATGGGTACCTGGTGGATGGTCGTCGCCGGAGAAGGGCCTGACGAAAACCTAGCCAAGGGCGGCGGCGTTCGTTCGACCAGCCGTCGCCGCCAGGAAGGAAAGAGAGAGATGCGAAAGGTCACGTGACGCCGCGAAGAGAAGCTAGTTTTTTTTTTTTTGAGGAACCGCGAAGAGAAGCTAGTGAACGGGAGGAAGAGGCCGCCTCAACTAACCAGCCCATCAGGCCCATGCCACAGCCGAGAGTAGATGGGAGACTGGCATGGGCCTGGTGGGCTGGTCAGCTGAGGCCTTTTTGTGTGGGCTTGCTTCATACTAACCCGGAAAAGTCCGGATTTCCTCCCCCAACTATCACGAAAAAAGTTTACTTTTCCTTCCTCACCTCGAAAAACCGGACATATCGCCTCCCCTCAACTTTTTCAAATCATGCAAATTACCTCCCTCGAGCGGTTTTGAAGGTGGATTTGCTACAGTAACCGTACAAGTACCTTTTCTTTTAAAAAAAATCCTGTTGAATCTTTGAAAAATTATAATAAATCATAGAAAAATCATAAAATAAAAAATCCAGTTTTGTTGGACTCCATATGATTAGATCTACACAGTGAATATATAATTTGATATTCTTTAGTATAAAGTTTTTGCTAAAAAAGATTTTGTCTTTTTCTTTTTTATTTATTTAGTTTGAATCTTTAAAAAATCATAGTAAATCACAGAAAAATCATAAAATAAAAAATCCAATTTTGTTAGACTCCACATGAGTAGATCTACACGGTGAATATATAATATGGTGTGCTTTTGTCTAACAAAATAATTATAGAAGTTGCAGCTACGAAATTATAAATATAAAAGAAAAAGACAAAACCTTCGTAGCAAAAAAAACTTTGTAATCAAGCATATCATATTATATATTCACTGTGTAGATCTAATCATGTGGACTCCAATAAAATTGGATTTTTTATTTTATGATTTTTCTATAATTTACTATGATTTTTAAAAGATTCAACCGAATTTTTTTAAAAAGAAAAGGCAAAGACACTGTGACTGTAGCAAACCCACCGGCACTGTAGCAAACCACGGTTACTGTAGCAAATCCATCTTCAAAATCGCCGAGGGAGGTAATTTGCATGGTTTGAAAAGTTGAGGGAGGTGATATGTCCGGTTTTCGAGTTGAGGAGGAAAAGTAAAAAACTTGTGATAGTTGGAAGGAGTGAATCCAGACTTTTTCCTACTAACCCGACCCTGTCCAATAACATGTGCAGGTTGGGCCAAGCCGAGCATGCTCAGGCCTGGCCTATTTTGGTTGGGCCTCAGGCAAGGTGCTCGTATTATTTCTGACTGAATAAATTTCTGACAAATAGCGTCTTTGATGTCGTCTTTGCTTTTTGGTGAAAACTTCAATGAACTTGACACCACTCACAGCGCAATGGCAAAGGTCGTTGGTTGGGGGGCTCTCACACGGGGTTCAAATCCCGGGTGTGATACTTTATCCCTGGATTTATTTCGAGATTTTTTCGGTCTTGTGCATTAAGTGGTGGCGACGTCCCCATCGATAGCGAAGCCCGGTGGTGACTTCGAACTTCAAGATTTGCCGGCTCGTCCTTCAAGGTGCTCATAGAGGTAGGGTTTGCGTATTGTGTTCATAGGGGTGAGTGTGCGTGCGTGTTGAGCGCCTGCGCGTTGTACGTGTAATCTCAAAAAAAAAAAAAAAAGATAACAGACGCAGTTGGTGTTCTTAGCGAGGAATTAATAATCCAGATGAATAATTCTTCAGTGCCCGCGAGTTTAATCATGCTTCATGCATGACATGCTACAACTCTAGCGTGCATTGTGAAAAATATGTCTCGATCACGCAACGTTCACTGCTCCTTCTGTCGCATGGAGTTTGTCGTTTTTGACTTTTTTAACTTCATGTTTGACATCCGTCTTTATTCAAAATATTTATGTAAATAATAAAATAAATTAATCAATATTCAAGTATCTTTATTGATAAAATAAGTCATAAAAAAAAATTATATTTGTATAAAAAAATTTGAATAACATGAATGATCGAAAATGATGGCACGGAATCCGGGTGACAAACTCAATGGGGCGGAGCGCTTTCAAGACTGATGATCAGTACAAAATATGCGTCAGCGATGGTGTCGTCGGAGACAGCTCAAGCCTGAGACAGACACAGTCTTCTCTTCACCATACCTGGCCTGGCCCTGTCCTGTCCACGGGGATTCAATTCAGGTTCAGGAAGCAGTCATGGCCCAAGATCCTGAACACTCTGGAGTGGAGCATGTGCTTCCTAAGGCAGAGGTGTAGTACAAGTCAATAAAGCTGGAAACGTAAAACAAGCACAAGCAGCACGGTGCGGAGACAGATTCACGAAATCAAATTTGCACGTCAGCACTTGTCTCGATCAGGTACCATCACAAAGCAAGTCGACTTCCTCGTGTCGTGACGGCACAATTCCAGTCCACGACCATGATTTTTAATGTTCACTCACCCCTTGTCAAAAGAGCTCAGATTCCTCAGCAAAATGCAGAGCAGAACGTGAGTTTTTGAAACTCACCCAAGCATGGCTGCATCCATTGTGATGCCATGACTTAATCACGGTACAGCAGAGGAGGCACGGGGCGTGAAGCTGAAGCGCAATCTGAATGCCAGAGCCTGGGTCGCATGGTGCTTCCGTTCTGCTTGGGTGGTGGTCTGAGTGGCCAAGAGAAGGCTTTCATCATCTACAATCCATACTCGTGTTACCAAAAGCCCTTGGTACAGTGGTTCTCACAACAAATCATCAGCAGCTTACAAGCCTAGAACTATGGCCTACAAACTTCCTCTACATACACACAGGGCAGGGCAGGGCAGGGCATGGCGTGGCATGATACTAAGCTGGTCTGGAGACGTAAGACAACAAGCACACATACGACATCATCATATACTCAACTTCGATCAAATTCACACCTCAGCACTTATCTCAAATTTACAACTGCAAGGCAGGTTCACTTGTCGACCAAACACAATGACCACGGGATCATCACTCAGCAAGTCATCTATATTTGGGATTAACTCAGTATGAATTGAATGTCCGACCGTTCTCAAACGAGCTCAGATTCCTCAGCAAAATGCATAAAGAACTTTAACGCAATCGAACGGTGGCTAGTACACTACGAACCGAAAACAAAAAAAGAAGGGGCCTACAAAGAGAATGCCGGGTGCTTCCTTCGTTCCAGGAGCGGGGGACTTTGAAAAACCAACACCGAGCTCTTTCCTTTCCTAGCTGCAATTAGTGTCCGGAGACAAGGGCTGGAAGCTGGATCAAACTTGACTGGCACATGGCAGCCAATGCTCTCCTAGAATCTGAAGTCCGGTCAACGTCCATTGCCCATCCAAATTTCGCGAGGAGAGATTTGTTGAAAATCTGCCAGCAGAACAGCAGGTTCAGTAACTGGCCGTTGCAACAGGGAAACTTGGAGAAAAACAAATGTTATCAGAATCAGATAATACATACCTTCTCAATAGGGACTTCATGGCGTTTGCACCATGCTACGGTAATTCTAGGATCAAGGTAGTTGATCTTTGACGCCTCAAGTGCAACAGTTTTCAGATCCTCTTTTATCGCCTTATCCATCTCCATCTTCTCTATCCTGCCTTCAAGCGCCAGATCTTCTTTTGAATCCTGCAAATTGGTTTTGTGAGGTTGCCTACACGTTGCTCTTTGTTTTAATAATATAAACAAAATACAACAAAAATGTGTGATTGAGGTGTTACGCTTCAGGAGCCAAGTTCCTCTTTGGCTTCCCATCTTTATCATTTCCTAGAGGCTTCCCTTTCTTCGCTTTGCTCAAATCTGCTTTCAGCTCCTCCAGTTGGGACTGGAGAAGAAAAGGCAAGTGTGTCAGACAGTTCAAGAAATCACAAAGCTATTGGCAGAAATTTGAGCTGATAACTTGCAGCAGAAACCAAACCTTCAAATCATCAATCTTTTCGTTCAGTCTAATCATCTGGGATTCATGTGATTTTGAGACACTACGCTGATGGTTACAGATTATGGCAACCTGAGTATACAAGAAAGGGCAGCCCAAAGTCAGGATGAATGATGATACAAGTAGTTAGTTTTCCCATTCCCCCCATAGTAAAAGAGAGTACCGTTTTGTTTGCTCGTTGATAGACAGCAATTTTTTCTAGAAGAGTTCCATCTTCAGTTTCTTCATGCAGCTGCAATATCGGCACAAATACATACAGACTTAGACCATTATAAAAGGATGGTAGTCACATGAACGAAGCACAATAACATGCTTACATGCCATCAGGAAATTAAAAATCAGAGGTGCAAAAAAAACTAAGATATAATGTGAAACATTTTACTACTTGTTTGCATTAAGTTGAGATGTAAGTAAACACTGAAATACCTAACAAGTTTGAAAGAATGGACAACTGAAATCCAGTAAGACAAGATTCTTTTCAACTTACAATTCCGTCCAATGTGATAGAAGCATTATATGTACGGAACACTTTTGCAGTAAGCCCAGGCATTAGATCCTTCAAGTGAGCATTTACCCTAGTTGTATCAATCTTGTCAAAGAGATCTTCTCCTGCCTTCTTTCCTATAAGACCAGAAGTGAATGATTAGGAAGAGATAGAAGAGATTTAAAACAAAAAGGGGAAAAAAAATGAGAATTATGTGTGAGATACCAGCACGGAAACCCTCAATTGCCTTGTACACAAGCTCCTCAACCTCTACGGTGTTAAAGTATCTTATTGAATCTTTACCCAGAAAGTCAAACTGCAAAGTTGATTAAAAGTCACATACTCAGAACGCATAGTAATATTGAGTGAATATGGTGAAAAGATGTTGAAAATCAATACCTGAATCTTATTTGGGGGTATACACTCAACATTATCAACCTTCAGTGTACAGCAACCAACAGTATCAGCTTCATCATCATCCTGAAAATGATTTAAAATGTTAACCAAGAATAAATCATTTTGGCACATATATTCCAAAGAAGCTCAAAGCCAAAAAAAACAGTAACATGAAAAATTAAGGAGACGACTATATGCTATCAGAAAAAATTTTCTTTAGAAACTAGCTCAGCATATATAATTGTGATGACAGTGCCTCAGCTAACCCTTCCTATCTCTTGGTATGTTTTTTTCATAATTCTATTGTTGTTCATGCCAATGAGATATATCATATAAAAGCAAGCATACATGTCCAGGTTTGCATAAATAAAAGAAGTTATGTGCAAACTCCAAATGCAGGAAATCAAATTGCCACCAGACACTTCACAGATAGATAATAACACTAGAATAAACCGAACATCATTCATAGCCACCAAACACATGTTCCAGTCTGATGTACCTTTTCATTGCCTGCCCTAAGGGCTAGTTTATCTATAAGGTATGTTGCCACAGCAATTTGCTTCCTCGTCAAATCTTTTGCTTTTGAAATCTTTTGTATAATTCTCACGAATTCTATCTATGTGATCCTGCCAATGGCACACAACAAAAATTATACGTATGTCAGTAATGCAGACTCAAAAATCTCCACATATACAAACTGAACTTCCCCACCTTCAACTTTCTGGACTTCTCATACTTCTCTTTGTCACTTTGCCCTTTCAGTGAGCTGCTTGCTGCCAGGAAAAACATACTTGAAATCCTTTTGGCTAATTGGATCATTCCAAAAAGCTAACCATGTAACAGTATTGTCATGTTTGACTTCTTTCCAACTGCAGAACACATGAGCAATCAAACACTGCTTGCACGCTATTTGCAAATACAGTTTATACACAACAGGTAAGGGAAAATTGTACTTCTCTCCAGGTATCGGGCACTCAGGGATTGGAGCTCCTCTTCCAATATTTATCGGATATCGCTTGGTCGAATGCGCCGCTTAAATTTTCCCATCTGAAACAATGTAACAAAAAGCCTAAAAAGAGGGCACTCACTTGACACAGAAAGGCATGTGTATTTTACATGACATTAAATCTGCACCTTTGATGTTTCCACGCCCCTGAACAGGCCAGGCGGTTCTACTCTGAAATTTCCAACCTGGAACAAATAAATAATTTAATCAAGTAGACATGTTGGAAAAAAAGGGGCAAAGAGAACTAAGGCACACATTATCAGCTCACATATTATCAAACTATGTCAGTGTATAAAAAAAATTACCTTTTCTTTAACACCATCTACAACAGCCCACATGTACTTCTCCTCTTGTTTCAACTTCTCTTCCTTCAATGCTTTTTTCTCCTGAAAAATAACAGCAATTTATCACAATGTGAGGATATTCTGTAGAGTAAGTAAATAATGCAGCTTTGTTTCAATCAAGAAAAAAAAAACACTTGCCTCTGCTGTCATCTGCTTCTTCTTCTCCTTCTTCTCTCTGAGGTGCCATTCATATATTGGTGTGAAATCACAAAGCTCGAACTTCTTAATAATGTGATTTCTACCAAGAACTTTTCTCCAGTCAGTGAAAAAGTTCTCAATGAAAGTCTCCTTGCCCGCATAATCTGTGTCTTTCATAACAGCAAACATTGTTGCAATCTGCAACACACAGGATAGGAAATTAAATGAAGCATTGTTTGGATTTCAGAGCTACTTCATGACTATGTCATCCTTGTTGCATATCAAAAGTTGGAAACAAAACAATAGGGAATATAAATATATCACCTCCTCTTGTTCTGGTGTCAGATCAACAGGTTGCCCATTGTAAAGCATTTTGACACCATGAGGCTTGTATGGAGGAGGGAAAATAACACCATTGTGCTCCAAGGTAGTCCATTTCTGTCCTCCACCTGATCCAGGAGGGACCTTCATTGTCTTTGAGAACTGAGAATTTTTCATGTTCTTCTTTAATTTCACTTTCCCTTTCATTTTTTTGATGTCCTTCTTCACGGAAGCAGGACTCTTCTTGACAATACTCTTGGCAGATGGCTTGCCTTTCAAGACTCCCCTGTTTTCAGCCTTTGTGCAAGAGGTATGCTGTCATCTGTCTTGATTTCTTTTTTTAACGATTGCAGAAGTTGAAGCATTTGAAGGCTTTGCCTTCTTAATAGCTGATGAACTTGTTTGATTACTATTGTCTAGAGGCCTTTTACCCAAACTTCGTTGGCCGCTTTACATCACTGTTTAACCCTTTGCTGGAAGAAGCAGTTTTACGCTTTCCACTGCCAGCAACTTTTGAAAATCTGGCAGCCAATGGCTTCTCATCCTCTGAATCTTCAGAGATATTACCTCCACTTTTTGGACCGGCATTATTGGGCAACCTGCTTGCCAATGGTTTCTCATCATCATCTGAATCTTCGTCAGGCTGCTCAACCTTTGGTGCAGTCCTCTGCGGAACAGGCTTACTCACGCTGTTGTTATTCATTCTGGACGAGTTGATCTTGAGACTCAATGGCTTATCATCGTCATCCGAGTCATCCGCCTTCTGAGCCCCAGTATCAACTCTCTTCAACTTCTTCTCCTCAGCCTTCCTCCTCAACCCAATCGGCACCTCATCATCCGAGTCGTCAGACCTCTCATCTTTCACAAGAGGTCTTTTCAGTTTACTCTTATCAACAATGCTACTATTTCCCTTTGAACTATGCTGCGCCGAGCTGTTTGGCTGGCCAGACCCCGAAGGCCGATGGTTAGGACTTGACGACGGTGGCTTCATATGTACTGGCCTCGAAGCCCCAGTGGTCACCCCATTCTTCTGCTGCGGGTTGGGAGCCACAGGTTTGGCACTCCTAACAGGCGCCCAGCGCCACCTGACGAACCTCCCTCCTGCTTAGAGGGGGCGGGCCTGGCGCTCTTCAGAGAGTTACTCGTCCTCTTGAACGAGATGGGAGCGCCGTCGCCGTCCTCAAACATAGCGGGGTTGTTGCTAGGGTTGACAACCGCCATCACCCGTCGTCGCGGCGACAAGCCTGTCACCACCGGATCAGAAGGACCCAGCCAGTCAGCCACGCCTGCAAGAGCAGCACAAACACACGTTCACGTAAGTAAACAAATACATCAATCGACAGGTATGAAATTCAGATAATCGAGCTGAGCAGAGCTGCCTATCCCCGAACCGAATCCAGCCATCTATTCACCAGAGACCCTTACACCACCCCAATCCCAATGTTCCTATGAACTACAGTCACCTGAATCAGGACCAAACGTTAACACAATCGAGTTGCACCCGGCCAATTCTGGGTTTCCCCAATGTCTGACGCCCGATTGAGTCGAACAACTCACGGGAGAAGCGCAAACCAACGCTTCCCCAGATCGCCCCCAACGCTTGTTCCCCAATGACGACGCGACTCATACCAAGGGCGGTGGAACCCGCGGCCGCCGATCCAGCGGCCGCGGCCTCCTGGTCCCTCCACCACCCAATCCCCACCCACCCCCAGACCCCCACCCGCGGCGGGGGGTCATGAACCCAACGGAGATGGAGCGAGAGTTCCAAGGGAGACGCACCGACCGAGACGCGCCCGGTGGCGGCGGCGGCGCGGGGAGGTGTTGCTGCAGGTCAGGTCAGGTCCGGTCCCGCGCGCGTACGGATCCCCGCGGCGGCAGACGTGCTCTTCCTCCGGCGAGCGAGCGAGCGAGGCGGCGGGACGGAGACGGGAGGGCTAGGGTTAGGCAGGGCGCGCCGCTTCCTTCCCTTTGCTTATCCTCCCTCTCGCGCTGCTGCTCCCTCCCTCCCTCGCTCGCTCTCGTCTCGTATTTCTATCCCCCCGCCCCCGCCTTGCCTCGTCTTTCCGTCCGTCCGCCTCGTGTTTTTCCCACCCCTTTCTCCCTCCGTTGCCCATGGGGTGGTGGGACCCGCACTAGGACAGGACGAGAGAGGGAGGGAGGCTGACGGGCCCACCGGCAGAGAGACGGAAGCGGTGGAGGGATATACTGGTAATCTGGTAGCGTGGGCCCCGCGCGCAGGGAAACGGAGGTGGCTTTGCGTGGCGTGCGTGCGTGGCGAGCTAGCTTGCCTGGCGCGCGGGCGGCTCGTGGGCTGTTTGGCACGGGCCCGCATGTCAGTGGGACGGCAGCGGTTTTCTTGGGGGGAGGCTGTGGATGCGATCCTGGCTGGGATTACGTTTCTCCATCACAGGAAAGTACGTTTTCTTTCCGGAAATTTCAAAGTGCCACGTCCGTCTTGCACTTATCAACTGCTACAGTGATTTTTGTTTAATCCCGTGCGTGGTCGCTTCATCGGGCACAACAAAGCCTTCTTTTGCCACGACGATCTCTTTAGTTCCCTTTTTTGTGTGTGTATAATTCCAAAACATAGGAGTAGTTCTTATTCCAAAACATAGTTCTTATTTCCTAAAAAAACATAGTTCTTACAAGAATTTGGATAAACATAATTGGATGTGGCATGTGTTGGTGAGATTTTCTATAGACTCGATTCAGAGTTTTTTAAGTTACAACAGAGCTAAAGTAACCACTTAATAAAGTATTACGCTGCACGCTTTCAACAAAACAGAGCTAAAGTAAAAATATACACTTATGGTCTTACAATATTTGTATATACTCTTAGAAGAGTTATGGAAAATTCTTTTGCGTAATGGAATGTTTTTTTTTTTGACAACTAGACTTACTACAAATTTTACATAAGGATTAACCTTCATTTTAAAAAAAAATATGTAGTTTCCACAAGTTTTTCTCATAGTGAATTTTAAAATATAAGTCTTATGTGCTTAACTAATATACTTTTTTTTTAAAAAAACACAAGGGTTAAATATATATAGATATTTTGACTAAAAAAACAAAACTAATGTGATCTATATAACTACAAGAAACCAATAGACCCTTTTTTTTCAAGTTTTCCCTCCCTTATGAACCTTTTGTATTCCTTTCTTATTTCAAATTATAAGACTTTTTAGCTTTTTAAATGTATTTTCTTTACTATTATGAATCTAGTTATTATACACTATATTTGGATATAAAGTAAAGAAAATATATGTAGAAAAAAGTAAAGTCTTATAATCTGAATGGATGTAGTATGTAACTATATTCAAGAAAATCCGATTCCTCAAATTTCAAATCAACATGCGCTGAGCCTGAAAGACCCTCTGAGTGCCCCAACAAATAAAGCAAATAAAAACATCAAAAATTGACCCTTTGAAAACCTAATCTGTTTCTAGCTAAAGTCAAATCGGGCTCACATATAAATAAATAAATATCCAACTACACCTTTCGGTTGAACTCACATACGTACGTGCGTACTAAATCGGGCCCGGTCGCATGTGAAGTCAAAATCGTCCCAAAAATGATCATGTATCCCAAAGTACGAATGAAAGAAAAGACACTGACTGAAAGGTGTTATCGAAGAGCTGGATTATCCAAATCTCTTTTTAAATAGTATTCCCGTGTCACTCTCATCGCCCCCACCTCGGTGTTATCGAAGCCAAGCCTCGGCGCATGGATCGACACAACCCACGGCTCCCCTGGTATATACATGGTTCAAATTACCAATCTACCCATTGCCTTTTTTTTTTTTTTTTTGCGATAAGAAAAAAAATTCCATTGATACTAAAGCAATTTACATCCTCTCATTACAAAAGAAACCACACTACTACACCTCCATTGATGGGAGACAAAAAAAACTTGAAAAAACCATAAATTCCATCATCTGGGATCATCATCCCAAACGGATATGCCACTTGACGCAAAGCCCGATCCGAACGGTAACGCGCGCCATCTCACCATCCACCGCCAACATCCTCATACCCATCACTTTTGTAAAAGAGAAGTAAACCGCTAAAACTCCACATGCGAACATAATGAAATTGGCGCCGCCGACACGCCGTCGAACTCATCGCCGCTGCATTCACCGTATTCGCCATGAGAGAACACAAGTCCAACCGACATCCGTGATAGATATCGCTTGGAAAACTAAATCTCACTAGCCCATCGCCATGTCCGCATAGAACCACAACGGTACAAAGGAAGGGCCGAGTACCTTATTCTCCATCAATGGTGATGTCTTTGTCTTGCCATCACCACCGAGGAACGACATGCTCCATTGCTCCATCGATGATCTTGACGACGCCTTTACGCCGACCAATCTCTTCAATCGGATCTCCTGAGAAACCTTGAACATTGAAGACTCGATCTACTAGAAAAACTTATTAAAACGATGGATCCCCACTCACTTTTCAACCACCGGCGTGATGCCGGAGGAGAGAAAGGAGGGGACCAAATGTGGGTGGAAGGCGGAGTCGGGCGGCGGCACCCCTAGGGTTTGGGCCCTTTGGGGGCGGCGGCGAACAGGCTGTTTATATACGATAATTAATGTGAACGAACGTGTGCATATTTCTTAGTTTCTGTTTTTTTTCTCCTAATTCAGACTCACATTGGAGATATGTGGAAGAAAAAGTTTTCTATGAAATTTTATCTTGTTTAGAATGTGAGATTTTTCTCTATTTCTGTCTTTTTAGCATCTGGAACCGGCTAAGCACTTGCTCTCTTCTACAATTTTGACTCTTTACGGCTCTTTGATCTAGTTACATTAGCTTTCTTGTTTGCTCATTCAATCGTGTTTGTGAGTTGTTTGCATTGTACTTTCTTCAATTGTGTAGTTGTTGATCACCACTGAACCGCTCCGCCATCGGTTCCAAACAAGGCCATTTAACTCTATCATAACTGACCTCAGCTTTACATAATTTTTTTTTTAAAAACATATATAATCTCATAATCCATGTTTGCCCAAGTTTGTTTGGAACAATATTCGGATGCAAGATGGTGAAAATCCTCCCAAAATTCTATGACTATGTTGGAGCGTGAGTTTCCTTATTGTACCTGTAAAGGGCAAAATGGTCATTGCACAACAAATTAATTAATTCCTACTGTATGCAGATCGCGTAGCATCGCTAATTCTTCTCTTGTTCCACTCCCCATCTTCTCTTCACTTCCACAGTCCACGGCTCCGATCCCAACTCCACTCCCATGGCGCTCCTCAATCTCCACGCCCACCACCTCCTCCCCCGTCCCGGCCTCCCGTCAGGTACCACACCCCTCCTCTGATCCTCTCCAGCAACCTCCCATTCGCGCAGTCCGGCGCTCGCCGCCGCCACCTGCTCATCTCATCTCCCCTGTTTCATTTCACCTGTTCTTGGTCGTTGCTTCAGGTGGTCAGATTGACTTCGCGGTCGGCAAAGCCCGCGAATTTCAGCCTCCGGAGGCCGCCTCTCGCCGCGCGGGCCGCCGCTGGCAACGCACCCACGTCCCCGGTCAGCGGTACTGCTCCTCTTGGCTCGCCCCCACTCGTGTCCTGTCGTGCGGCTTCGTGACGTGTAGGCGTGTAGCCTTCCTGACCCCCGATTTCGCTCTGTTTGGGCGCAGAGGTCGTCACCGAGCTCGACGCGGTGGCCGGCTTCAGCGAGATCGTGCCGGACACCGTCGTGTTCGATGATTTCGAGAGGTAACAGTCTTCTTCGTGCCGCCTTGTTGTTGTGTCTTGTTGTTGCCCCCATTTGGATTTGGATGGACATTTGGTGGGTGGGTGGGTGGGTGGGTTGACTGAGGCTGGCACATTGTGCTGTTGTGAACAATTGCAGGTTCGCACCCACGGCGGCCACGGTGAGCTCGTCGCTGCTGCTTGGGATCGCTGGGCTCCCAGACACCAAGTTCAAGGTGAGGAGCTGTCCTGTTGCGATTGAATGTTCATCTATTCACTTATTCCACCAGTGCTATGTGCAAATGTGAGGCGTTCGTGTTGGGGGCTATTTGGTTGTTGCAGAGTGCGATAGATACCGCGCTGGCAGATGGTGAGTGCAACGCATTGGAGAAGCCTGAGGACAGGATGTCCTGTTACCTCACCAAGGTCTGCATGTTTCATCTCAGAATTTCGCTGTTACCACTGTGATAGTGATAGATAGGCAATGTGGGGGCTTCTGTGCATCTGAGGGGCTGAATTGACAAGAACTTTTGTAGGCTCTGGCAAACGTTGGTGCTGAACTGGCTCATCAAGTCCCTGGACGTGTTTCGACTGAAATAGATGCTCGGTTGGCTTATGACACCCAGGGCATTATCCAGAGGGTATGAGCTTTTTTTGTTCCTGCTTGTTGCTTGAATGGAAGTTGATGCATACCAACAATTAATAATTATATGGACCTTATGTTACCATTATGGTTTGTTAGCTCAAAGCGGTTAAGAAATTCCTTCTAGCAGTGCTTGTATATCAGCTTTCTTGGCATCTGGCCTAGTTAACAACCTGCAATATGACGCTCCAATGTAACAAAACATAATAGTGATAACAAGACTCTTTTGTTCCAGCATATTATTTTATGTTACCAATGTTAGTGTTTCATACGCAAATATGTGCAAAGATAGCTCAGTACTGTCAAGATAAAAAGAACGCTTATTTGTGGCATAGCTTCCAAATTGGTCCAAATAGACCTAAGATAGTGAGGGAAATGGGGATACATTACCAGCATGGTACTAGTATGAGCATATGGATCGGTTCTGTTTCTAAATTATTTGGATATCTGCAATTGTACAAGCACTTGTTACTTGTATGTTAGCTTGATGTACAATTGTACACTGCAATTTAGAGTTGTGATTTGTCATAGATAATGAGACTTGAGACCATATAATTGAGGGAACAATTCTTCTGATACTTAAAATATGTATTTTTAGCTCTTATGACCTATGAACACACTTTAGAATCATGTCATTGATCCTCATTTTCTCTGCATCCCTTTCATTGCTGCCATGCTCATAGTTAGCACCTCCGTACTATATATTGCTGTAGTGATCAATATTACTGATTTTTATCAGTTCCACACAATTTTTTATCATGTTTCAGTTAACTGAAATGGTGACTTAATGTTTAAAGTAATTGTCCCTAAACATCAGTACGTGGATACATACATGTCAAGATATATGTTATCTGAGTAATTACATTCTAAGATTGGTCTTAATCATGTTCTTATTGCTGATGCTTGTGCCTAAGCATGGTTGGATATGCTTTGAGAAAAATATCTGTGCTTCTTAGTCGCAGTTTCCTTCAACTGTTATCTTTGTATATTTAGGTGCATGAACTGTTGAATCTATACAATCAGCATGATGTCTCAACTGACCGCCTGCTATTTAAAAATTCCTGCTACTTGGCAAGTAAGTATGCTAGGCACTACTCTTTTAAGTTCTGTCTGGCTGTACCTGCTGTCTCTATAAATTTTTGTTTCCAACTTGTTTACCATTAGGGCATAGAGGCCTCAAGGTTGCTTGAATCTGAAGGAGTTCAAACACATTTAACGCTTTGTTTACAGGTAATAGACAAAGCATTTTATATCATTTGCTCCTGATCTTATTGCTTAATGGCTAGAGCAGGGAACTGTATGGATGTTTTTTTTTCACTTTGCAACATTTTTTATGTTGCAATATTTGGTTCTTAGTGGTACCCCCTTCTTTTAAAGTGCAGCATGAAAACAAGCTATGGACAATCTTCTTAGATTATCATATTATGCTTTTACATTAGTACATGGAGAGGTATTCTATTGAGTCTGTCTGATGGATAGTAGTTATTCATGAGGCTTGTAAGATGAAAAATAGCAAGTTTAGCACTGAATCACCTGCATTAGTGCAGGTTCAATTGCTTAGTCTTGCATTTACTTATTTATGTAAGATGAAAAATAACCTGGAGCTTATATACATCTTTTTTTGTTTTGTGGTTGACCATCCTTGCTCAGTTTTGCACAAGCAGCAGCGGCAGCACAAGCTGGTGCATCTGTTGTACAGATATTTGTGGGGCGGTTGCGGGTAAATTTATCAAACCATCTTTTACCATGACTCTGTTCTAAAACAGTATGTTGTGCTAACCACATTCTATCCAGGATTGGGCAAGGAATCACTCTGGTGATCCAGAGATAGATGAAGCTCTAAAGAAAGGAGAAGATGCTGGGCTTGCTCTGGTTAGCTTCAGTTTTTTTTTATCTGTTAGTTATTTAAGAATCAAATGTCTGTAAATAGGAGCTTCAAGCCTTCAACTTTACTGACAATAGTTTTTGTACTTGCTGCCTGACTATCAAGCTAAAAAAACAAAGAAATAATCAGCAAGTAATTTTGGGTTACCTTTGAGTCAATTTTAGCGTTTGTCATTTTTTATCGCTCCATCATTTGATTAATATCAGCAGATAATGTCTTGGTATTCTAGTTTCCTTACAATAATGAAGTATAAATGAGTAATTAACAGGCCTAACATAAGTGGATAACTATGGCACTTAGTATTAAGGTAGTCATCAATAAGGGGTTACTTCTTAGAGATGAGCGACAGTACACTTACAATTTCTGCTACTAAGCAAGAGTTTATAACTTCATATATTTGTGGGTTATAATCCAGGCGAAGAAAGTATATGCCTATATTCACAGAAATGGGTACAAAACAAAGTTGATGGTTGCTGCCATACGGAACAAGCAGGACGTATTTAGCCTTCTGGGGTAATTTTGTATTAGTTGTTTTTGCTGGATACTGGATACAAATTCACAAGTCATTGGTCACTAACATGGGAACTAATGTTTCTTAAATGTAGGATTGATTACATCATTGCACCACTGAAGATATTGCAGTCTCTTGAAGAATCTGTCACCGATCCTGATGTGAAGTACGGTTATGTCCCAAAAGTTGACTCCTGCTATTGGGAAGACGTACAATTTCACTGAAGAGGAGGTTCGTGCACTCATGGATTTTGTTCCAAATTCGCACATCTGTAGTTCTGAATCGCTCAATTGGCAAATAAATTAATGATGTTCAGCAGTAATCATGCATTGTTTAGATTTTTTTTTTTTTTTTTATGGCACCTTTGAGCACTCCACATAGTTGTTCCCAATAGGAACCATTGCAAGTTTGATGCTGTATTTAAATTTATATTGTCTTCACCAGACCTGTGCATTTCTACTAGACCAATATAGAGAGATATGGTAGCAGAGAGATTTGTAGAAGGACCAGGACGTATCTGTAGGATCCTTTTATAGAACTCTCTGCAAGGGAAAATTCTGTTTCCAGAATTGATAAATGAGAATGATTCTCTGTTAGCCTTGATGAAAATAAAAGTATCCGATAAGTGCCAACCTTAATCAAGTTAAAATAAAACCAAGAAAACAAAAAACAAACTGATCAGTTCTGTGCTTTTTATCTTGTATCCTTATGCTGATTGATTGTTCATTTCTGGTAAATGGTGTATGCAGCTTGTGAAGTGGGACCAGTTGAGCCTATCAGCTGCGATGGGGCCAGCTGCTGAAGAACTATTTGCTTCAGGACTCGAGGGATATGTGAACCAAGCACGCCGCGTTGAGGAGCTCTTTGGGAAGATCTGGCCTCCTCCAAACGTTTAATACACCTTGCTTCCCCACAGTTTCCAGTTCCGACAGAGAGCAATAACAACAGGCAAGGGCGGTACAGTGCCGACCCACATCTGCCCTCTTGCTTGGAAGAACACTTCTCTTACTCCCCACGCTTCTCCATTGTGATTTACCTGGCAGTCTCACGATGCTGTGCAAAAGATGTTCTGCTTCTACTTTTGTATCATACACGAAGCGCCCGATGTTTTGTCAACTTGCAGTGTGTATTGTGTTTTCGTGATTCAAACGATATGCAAAACTGATGAGAACCTGTCACCTGATATTCCCTGCAACTGCAAATATCCTTGATATCCTGTGGTATGGCTGGCAACAGCAGCTTCTTGGTACAGGTGGCAATGTGCCAACGTTGTTCCATGAGAATCCTCCATCCAACATCACCTGAGCTGCAGTTACATGATTCCACATATACATCTGTGTGCTATATATATCAAAAGCCATTGGCCAAGTTCCTGTTTAGTGTTTTCAGGATATAATCTCACACCTAACATTAAAACTCTGTTGTGAAGCATCATGCTGAATGTATGAATTTACCATATGCTTTTGTTACTTGGTCTGTTACTGTTTTGTGTGTAGGTAAGTGATTGGTAGGCGGTATATGTAACCGACTATCTAGTCAGTTTGTCGAGCAAGGTCAGCCCGGTAGGCCGGTGGTTCACGCTGATGTAGTGGCTGGAGCAAGCAATGAACCGGTGGGCGGAGGAGCCGAAAATACTACTACTATATTTCGACACCCATATATATTTGCTCGTAGCGTTTAATTTCTTTGCAATTTTTAAGAGTTGACTAATTATTTGAGTTTTATTAGTTTTTTCTCTATCTATCTATCTATGGCTCTTTATCGGTATATATCTGTTTATCTTTCTATCCATATATGTATATCTTTCTATCTATATCTGGCTCTGTATCGGTATATCTGTATATCTTTTGGCTACTTGCATTCACACAAAAAGCCCTATGCACGGTAACAATAAATAAATATAAAAGGCACATTTAAATGTCCTGGTCATTCATAATTGGCCTTGCAAATCGCTCTCTTCCGAAAGAAAATTAGCATTCCTTGTAAGTAAGGATATTTGTGTAAAGCAGCTTTTTTTTACTATTGATACATCTACGACGTAACAATTTTTTACTGTCTTTGCAAATACAAAAACCTAACACGCACGTAAACTCACCCCTATTAACACACGTACGTAAACCTTACCTCTATGAGCACCTTTGGAGGACTGAGCGACGTTTTTATGTACTATCTTTGCACATCCATAGTCGCATTATATAGTGTTTTATGTAATATATAAGGATTAGTCATATTACATATACTGTAAGATATACATACTCTATTACTAGTGTAGTTTTCTAATAAGATGGTAGTTACCGTGATTAATTTTGACCACTAATATTCACTATGAAAGCCCTAAACATGACTCTTTTGGCGCATCATTTAATTCAAACCCACAAACAATCCCATTCATTTTTTATTTTGTAATTATTACCATTATCCTTAACCATAAATAAAATGCATCTTTGTGATTTCCTATTCATTCATGTTTGGCCGTGAAAACCCACAACGTGTTGTCTATGTTCACCATAAGTAATTCGTTACTACCTTTGCACACACATAACCCTCTATATAGTCTTCTTCGTGTGATAGGATTAGTTGGATTGCTCGAGTTGCTCTAAGTCAATGTTCATATCAAGCCATAATAATAACGACATAATACATACAAGACATATTAGCGTTATTACAACACGTACAACACGTACAACGACCGTACACACATATGTAACCATTTTATACACATAAACACACGCTACATATGTAACCGAATTGTCATATGTAACCAATTTGTTCTATAAACACACGTCGTGTCGTATTCACCGAGCTCCGCAAACACGTTTCTCCGAGGTGGCAACTAACGCGCCTAATCTCGACTGTCGGATCCTCCACGGACGTTCCAAACACAGCTCTTGCCCTATCTTTTTGCACAACAATTAATTCAAAACCCAAACCCCCAACCATGTCATATAATCTCTAGCCATAAATAAAGAGATGGCATCCCTGAGAGAGAGTTCCTTTTGCTGATGCATTCGTGTGTTGGTTTTGTGTCTCTCTACATTTGCTTTTTATCTCTCTGCTCTCCATCCCTTCTTTTCCACTTTTTCTGCCCCCACAACAAAACCCCCACACACACCACGAGAGAGGCCAAAACCCCCTTGGCAAAGCGAACCAAAGCAGGCGAGAGTACGCAGGAGGCAGGACGTACGAGAGGGAGGGAGTTGGTAGAGCGCAAGAGAAGCGAGAGAGCCATCCATCCTTCCCATGGCGATGGCGGCGGCGATGATGACGGTCGCCGTGGTGCTCGCGGCCGTCGTGGCGGCGGCGGTGGCCGCGCCGGCGGAGGTGCGCTGGGAGGTGGCGTACCTCACCGTGGAGCCCCTCGGCCGCGCGCAGAAGGCGCGTACTTGTCGCTACCACCCTCTGTTTCTCTCTCTGTTCTTGTTTGTGTCTCTGCTGTCTGAAAGTTCTTGATTTCGACCGGAAAAAAAAAAACTTTTTATTGGAATTTTTACGTGGATTTTCGCTCTCTTTCTTTTCTTTCACCTCACTCATGGGTTTGTTCGTGAGATCTTGATCTTGCGTGGGAAAAAAAAGAATTGCCATCTTTTTGAGTTTTGGCGACGTTTGTTCGTTCGATCGATCGACGTCTGCTTGTCTTAGAAACGCATCCTTTATTTTTCTCTGCTTCGTGTGAGCAGTTTCGCCGAAACGATCTTCGTCGTAGTCGCTTCGTTTGCGATTTCCTTTTGTCTTGTAAATGTTTCGAAACGCTCGGGCTTCTCCGGGGAAAACAAACAAATTCCGCCGTCGATGTTGCAAGGACTCAATTTTGGTCGTGATATGTGTTCTTCAGACTTTTTGGGGGCAAAATTTTACTGGATTTTGATGGCGCATGGCCGAAATATTTCTTGCCCTGTGAATGATGAACCATTTCAAAGCCCAAAGCTTCATTTTTTTTTTTGGCAAACAATCAATATGAGATATTGAGATCTTGTACTCTGTTTTTTTTAACCATTTTGTTTTTTTTTTTTTCTAATTACAATGGAGAAGTTCCTTCATGTGTGTTCAGGCTTGGGGTTCCAGACGCAAAATTCTGAAAACACACTTTTTTTTTCAATCAGGTGATTGGGATAAACAACCAGTTCCCGGGTCCTCTGTTGAACGTGACGACGAACCAGAACGTGAGGGTGAACGTCCAGAACAACCTTGACGAGCCCCTCCTCATCACCTGGTACTTGCTACTGATGATGCCTCTTGCCTCTCTAATCACTTGATTTTTGATGCAGCTGATCTCAAGCAGTCCTATCATGTGAAGCGAAATTAATTTCATGGATTTTTTTTTCTTATTTTCCACACAGGCATTTTCCCATTTCATGCCAAATTTAAAAAAAATTCTTGACGAGAGTCAAATTATGTTAGTAGCCATATCTACGGTTTCCATATCTGATGGTTTTGTGACGAAATTTTGATGGATCTTGAGCTGCATTTCCATTTCTGCAGATTCTCTTTTGCCTTCCTACTTTTAGGCATAAACGTGCCATTGCCATTTATGTCTCGTGCATTTGAGACATTTATGGGCTTAATTGGTCATGACATGTAGGCATATATGGGCAGGGGTATCATGTTCTTTCCAGCAGATTGGCTCAGGTGCATGCAGCTGCGCGTGATTCTCGGCATCACATAGCATGGCATTTATTTACATCGTGATAGTTCATACCAAAATGTTATGTGCTTTTGTGGCTGAAGATGCAGTAGTTTCTGTTATTTTTAGAAATATGTGTTCTTGAATTACATATATATATCATATAAAACTTGCTTAACATTTTCTACCCATGCTATGTCCTTATAGATTATCATATTACTATTGTTACTAGTATCAAATAAGACTATAAAAAATGATTAACCAATGCGGTAGCAAAATTCAATTGCCCCGTAAAAAATTTATTTACCGTGCCTCCGAAAATGGATTTACGGAGGCAGTGGTTTTAACAACATCCACCTCAAAAATGTTTTGTTTTTGGAAGCACGCCCTCAAAATATTGGCCCAGTGCAAAGCCCATATCTATCCTTGTATCGAGCATATACTCCCTCCGTCCCGATATAGTGGTTTTTGTAGCCATCAAGAAGATGCATCATTCATTGTCTGAACCTAGACATGTGCATAGTCTGGATGCTTTTACTCCTGCGTGAACCTAGACGTTCACAAGCGGTGCTAGAATGACATTAATTTTGGGACACGGCGGTATATATAATCCATACTTAGGTTTCTTCTCGGTCATTTCTCTCCCCTCCCCCTCCCTCTACTCTTCATCTCTCCCATAGGTGGAGGTGCCCCTCCCTCTCCATCACATGCGGCGGCGCTCTTCCCACTCCATCTCCATCGTCTCCTCTTCATCTCTCCCACAGCGCACCTCCCCCTCCCTCTCCCCCGTGGTGGCGCCCCTCTCTCTCTCTCTCTCTAGTAGTCACATCTGGTAAGCGAGTGGTTGGATCTGGCGAGCGAGCGAGTGGCCTCTGGGCGGATCTGGTGAGCGTGTCTAGCGTGAGCGCCGACCGGCTCCGGGCGCAGCGCGGAGTAACGCCGGTGACTCGAGCCCGACCTGCTCCCCGTGTGGCAACTTTGGGGCCTGATCCGCACCGACGCCTTCCTTCTCCCTTCACGCCGTGATCCGTGGAAGGCGGTCGGATCTGGCGGCTCCCGGGGCATGGATCTGGTAGCTTCGGTGGGCCCTAGATTCGCTTCGTATTTAGAGGGCGGCCAGATTTGTTAAGCGACGGCGGTGCACCCACAAATCCGGCAGCGGTGGCATTGGGCTTGGCAAGGCCGTCGATGGGCTCAACGAGCTTGTCGATGGGCTTCTTTTATTGCACCGAGGCGGATTGCTTGCCCGCCTCGAAACAAATATTGACCGCTTCAGTTAAATTCTCTGTAGTAGTCACTTTGCAGATGTTAGGCCATTCTTGGAAACATAGTTGAAATGCTTAATACCTGAGGGTTTCTTTTTGCAAATTCCTCTTTTTTTTTTTTTCAAAAACTGAACTAGCATTGGCGCCAATTTTCTTCTCTTGTGGCAAGTGGCAAGTGAACTGGTTTGCTCACTCCTTTCTTTTCCATGGGAATGGCAGGGACGGAATCCAGATGAGGATGAACTCGTGGCAGGACGGCGTCATGGGCACCAACTGCCCCATACCTCCGGGATGGAACTGGACCTACGAGTTCCAGCTCAAGGACCAGATCGGCAGTTTCTTCTACCTCCCGTCGCTCGGCCTCCAGCGAGCTGCCGGCGGGTTTGGCCCCATCACTATCAACAACCGTGCTACCGTGCCCGTCCCCTTCGACCAGCCTCATGGTGATATCACCCTGTTCATTGGGGATTGGTACACCAAGAGCCACGTTGTAAGAGCTTTATTTTTTGTGTCTGTCTCTGTACATGCAGTCTAGATGGTCCATCTATTTGTTTCAGAGATAGTAAGGGAACATATTGCACTTTCTTGATCTTTGACACAATGATCTCTTGATTTCCCCCTCATATTTTGTGTTACATAGAACAGAAGCTTAGATTCTCTTTACCAGCAGGACATTAGACCAAATATTAGTGTTCATCTGAGAATCTATTTCATTTTTAAGTTTACAGATTAAGAATCACAGTACAGGATTTCACTGAAAATGGAATTGTTGCACAGTATTTAGCTTAGTACTTGAATAAGCTTTTGCATATTCTTATTTTTCATTTGAGTATTCTATCCCATGTAGGAACTAAGGAACATGCTAAAGGATGGTCAGGATCTAGGGGCACCTGATGCCATTCTCATCAATGGAAGGGCACCTTACAGATATGACAGTGCACTGGTTCCAGATGGCCTTCAGTATGAAACTGTTGGAGTTGAGCCAGGTTATATATGACTTTGATCAAACTTTTACTTGCAAATTTGCAGCTCTGTATGTGCAATTTCTATAAACTACAATCATATACCCATGCTGAATGCTCGAAGTAATGTTTCACACTTCTGTTACTTTGGTAGCACAAAAGGCTGGGTTTTATCAGTCACTGATGTGAAATGGAAATCAAATGAGTGGAAGTAGGAATGCAGCTTACCAGTGAATCTTTATCTGCATTACTATAACACCACATGTTTATCATGAGTCACGTGAAGTCTAATGCTCTGAATATTTGTAACAGGCAAAACATATCGCTTCCGTGTCCACAATGTTGGCATGTCAACTAGCCTCAACTTCAGGATCCAGAATCACAACATGCGTCTGGTAGAGACTGAAGGAACCTACACCAATCAGCAGAACTACACCAACCTAGACATCCATGTGGGACAGTCCTACTCTTTCTTGGTGACCATGGATCAGAATGCAAGCACCGACTACTACATTGTGGCAAGCCCGAGGTTTGTAAGCAATCCTCGATGGAATGAAGTAGCTGGTGTAGCCATCCTTCAGTACTCAAACTCTAAGGGCAGGGCTTCAGGCAGCCTCCCTGATGCTCCAAATGATCAATATGACAAGTACTACTCCATGAACCAGGCAAGGTCCATCAGGTATTATGTTCACACAAGAGTACAATATTATGTTCTTGGCATGGAAATTCACTTCTGATCTTGCGTTACCGTGGACTCTGATCTTCATTTACCTTAACGGATTCTTCTCATGTATTTGTTGTTTGACTGTATTTGATATAATGATATTCATACGTTGAGCCATTGATATTGTTGTTTCAGAATGAACGCAAGCGCTGGTGCTGCTCGTCCAAACCCGCAGGGATCATTCCGCTATGGATCGATCAACATCACTCAGACCTTCGTTCTCAAGAATGAGCAACCCTTGAGCATCAATGGAAAGCGCCGGAGGACTATCAACAGGGTGTCGTACTCTCCTCCAGAGACACCACTGAGGCTTGCTGACCTCCACAACCTGACTGGAGTTTACACAACTGACTTCCCTGCAATGCCCAGCAATGCACCAGCGAGGATAGCCTCATCTGTGCTGAACGCATCCTACAAGGGTTTCCTAGAGATCGTTTTCCAGAACAATGACACTGATGTCCAGACCTACCATCTTGATGGATACTCATTCTTTGTTGTTGGGTACGTGCTGAACCATCACAATCTTCAGTTTTAATCAATTTTTCATATCAGCTTGTCAACATCTGAAAAGAACACCACCTTCCTGTAAATTTCAGGATGGATTATGGCAATTGGACACCAGACAGGAGGAATGAATACAACAAGTGGGATGCCATCTCTCGCTGCACCACTCAGGTATACAATCTTTTCAAGACCCATCTGATAATGTGCCAAAAGTTATGTAGTTCACATTAGCTGTTCCATTGGTAATTCTGAAGAACACAAATTTCTGAATATTTGCAATGATAAACAGGTCTTCCCCGGGGGCTGGACTGCGGTCCTAGTCTCGCTTGACAATGTCGGTATCTGGAATCTGCGTGCCGAAAAGCTGGATAACTGGTACAGAGGGCAGGAGGTCTATGTGAAGGTTGCTGATCCACTGGGCTACAACATCACTGAAATGGTCATCCCAGATAATGCCCTGTACTGTGGTCTACTGAAGGAGAGGCAAAAGTATGTCTCAGCTGAATGTCTCTTACCTGATGCAGTGTTACATTTTACTGTTCTTGAACAACTCACATTCTGCTCCAAAAACACTGCAGGCCACAGGTTCATGAGTCAAACAGCAAGTCGTCGGCGCAAGGCGATGCTGGCTGGAGCATCAAACTCCTCACAACCATGATACTAGTCATCGCAGCTATGATCTTCAGTTGATTTTTTTCTCAAAGTTTTTAGCTAGATTTTTGCCTAGAAGAAATAGAACATTGAAACATCTACCTTACAAGTTCAGCATAGGGTAGTTTGTGGAGATAGGATCTGGTGGTGATTCTCAAGCTGGTTGATAGTGTAGTACAACTTGATATGATGTTTGTGGAAAAGGCAAGAAGCTATACTGAAGTGAGAATTTAACAAAAACCCAGTGCGTTTTGTGACGCCATAATTTGTCCTGTGGCTAACAGTTTCATGACTTGTTGCTTAACTGGGATTTTCATATTATGTGATGAAGGCATAACGACTTTGCATTATTGCTGATTACAAGATATCTTTGAATCTGAACTTAACCTTGACACGAACCACTCGCATCCAGGTAAACTCCAAGACGATTGCAGCAAACGGTTGAAAAGCAAAGCAATATCAATAAATTTGTACTGGTGCAGTATTATTCTTGCACGTGAAACATTGTGTCCTCATTAGTTTGTTAGAGTTTACACAAAGGTGGACTTAAATAAGTGAATGTGAACCCATGTAGTTGTAGGTTGTTCGTGATTCAAATACCAGTAACAAAAAAGTTAATCTTCTATGGGCAGCGCTTAATACTTGAGAAAAGAGTAAACCACACTAGGTCAAGCATATGAAAGATTTGTTTGAACAATTGCAACCAGGCTTTCAGTTCACAGATTATTAAGAATTTGATGAGATTTTACAATGACTAGCCTAAACATGAAATTCACGTGTCCATTGCATTCATGAGCATTCCAAAATAAGCTTCAGGGATACCAAAATTTCCGTGGATTGGTACATAGCATACTGCTAAAGTAAAAGTACATCCTATCTGCTTGCAATTCCCAGGATATGTGATTCCTTGAATCATTGAGTTGTCCTCCAGAGGACAGGTGCATATAAAAACATTGGTCAACAAAACACCATAGCAACACACTGGTTTTGCACTTTGAGTTCAGGTTATACTATCTGGAGGACAAGCTCTCCTCAGCGTTCTAAGCAGAAAAAAGTCAATTCAGGAAAAATAGCCAAGCTGGTGTTACTGTCCAGTCCAGCAATCGACATCTAATGGACATTGCAGCACCAATTTCTACCATGGAGGTTACTAGAGCCAAGTGACTAGAGCCCAGGCCAGTAGCTGCTCTGTAGATTGTCAATGTCAAGAGGTTCATCACCTATAATCCTTTTACTTGATTAACCCATATCACTTTGATCTTTCAAGGCTTGACCTTGGTAAGAAAGTTTCGACATCTACATAAAATATTGTGAAGTTAAGTATCCACTAGCTTCCGCAAATTGTCATCCCATCTCCAATAGGCACCTGCAAGTGTCCCAAATAAAATAATGCCATTGTCAGTAAATGTAGCATGCTGATGTTGCAGTACTGCTACAAATCACAATATTCTGAAGGACAAAAATTGTGCAGACTTTTCAAAGATCCTATGAAAGTTTGCACATAATAAACACATGCAATGCACCAAATAACAAAATATAACAAGGAGAGGGAAAAGGATACCATGCTGATATCCACACGCTTATCCTCCAAAACTTTCTTATTGAAGTTCCTTATACTGATTGTCTTTGGGTCATCAACCTGAAAAAGCCAGGTGTGCTGAATATGATGTGTACCATATAACATAACTTGTGTAAATCTAAAAGACATTATAACTGACCAGTGGATCAGCAACCCTTCCATACCAAAGAACATTATCCATTACAATCAAACCGCCAACTCTTACCTATAGAAGAAAACAGATCTGTCAACACATTAAGCACCATAAGTCCATAAATGCTATTATTTTATATAAATGAATTATAAACAAATATGAGATAACAAAGGTTGTTAAAAATGATTTCTCCAATAGTATAAATGTCATGAAGAGTTAAAAAGAGAAAACATTATGGCGAAGGTACAAAAAGTAGCATGTGTTTTAAATATATCCAATTGATGGAACAAAAAAAAGGATCTTACTAGCTTCAGTAGAAGCTCAAAATATTCCTCATACATTCTCTTGTCAGCATCAACAAACGCCAAGTCATAGCTAGAAAAGATGGAAAAGTAAAGGTTAGATAGAAATTTAAGAGGTTACTTAGTTGATAATGGATTATAATTTATAACAAACCATCAGCATACCTGGAAGCCTCGCCACAATCAAGTAGTGATCTTAAAGAATCCGCAGCTAAAGCATGTTTCACATCAATCTAATGATTTTTTTACACACCGATCAGCACAGAAATTTTAGAGTGAAAAGCACAAATGGATTCTATCATATAACAGCATTTTTGGCTCTAAATGCATAGAGGTGGTAATGAAAGAGAATTACTGCTTAGTATAATGAAGAATAGATTTCTAATGGAAAAGATGAATATCAATTTTTTTTCACCTAGTTTCAAGCACTGCTGTGCAGAACTCAATAGTCACTACAAATATAAGGACCTCGAAAGAGATATAAAAATAAAATAAAAGAGCTTGAAAACTAGTTTGCTTGGAAGAATTTTAAGATTTGCACAAAAAAAGGGTTATTGGACTACTTTAAGCATCTTTAATTTGTTATCCAAAAAAAAAAAAAAAAAAATCTAGAGCTGGCTTAAAAATCACACAAATTCGATTTAACTTTCTATCCAAAAGTGGTGAATAGTAATATGAATTACCTTATGTGCAACACCAGCACGTTGGTAGTACTTCTTGGCAACTTCTAGGCATCTTTTATCCCTCTCACAAGCAACCAAGTGACCAGATTCCGGGAGGGCCAGTGCAACAGCTAATGATGAATACCCCTATAGAAAGATGAAAGCACTACTAAGACACAGACAACATGATTTGCAATATTTTGGAATTTCTGTACACAAGAAGTTGTTTTTCACAGGGTGTAGAATGTTTTTCATTACAACACATGAACCTACTGTCCGTTAAAGAAGGAAGGAAGGAAAGCTTAAGCAAGCTGCAGGATTCAGCATTACAGCAGTACAGTATACTTTCAACATGCTGCAACATATACTATGGAAAACTTAATGGGTAAATGCTAGACAGGACATACCAAATGGTATGTTTTCACAAAGAACATTTTTACACACTCATATATGCTTACTGACAGAAACACTATGTTTCTTATGGCAGCTAATCACATAAAAGAATTCTATAGAGAGCTCTATATGTGCAAGTATATACATTTCCTCAGCATTTTAAGGAAGGTATGCACACTAGATAACCAAAAAGCTTAACTTATGTAGGCTTTAACGTTGCTAGTTTGTTATAATACACTCATGTTCCATGAAGAAAAAGTGATTGCTATTGTTATGTTTTTACTGACTGGGTGCGGATGGTAGGAAAATCCAAAATGGTAAAGTAATCAGTTAACATACAGTAAACACACCAACTTCAATGCATCGCCGCGCCCCAAGAATTTGCACAAGCATTGTCAACAGCTGAGCCTGAGCTGGAGAAACCTACAAAGACAAAGGCGGCAGATTAGAAAGCCAATGGACACTTTTCTGTAGCTTGCTTCTTGAAAATATATAAAAATTTGAACTGCAGAGTAGCTAGGGAAACCACCATATTATTTTTCAGGGAAAAGATTGCAAAAGTTGAATAAAATTTGATATGCTAAAAGAAGACCAATGTGATTTAAGGGAATAGCAAGAAACTGCAACTAAGCCCAACAGTAGGCAAAGGAAAACAAGATTACCTCATTATCTGTATTTCGCCTAATAGCCTCCAAAAAACATACTTGTAGAAACAGCAAAATGCATACCACTAAAACAACAGTGCAGTATAGTTCGTTGCATGCATATGCAGATGCAATGTGGGAGCATCAGTGCGATAGTCCAACCAAATGCCAGCCTTATCATGACAATATCGAGAAATAAATGAGAATGACATGCGACATTGAAGAACAGCAAATGCAATACCAGCTTTACGTCAGAGATGCTTGGCGTTCCTAGGTTTGGAATCTGAATAGACTACTGTGACGTTCTTGCGGAACCGCCATAGCAGTCCATCTATGCAACGAAGTCGACAGGAACAACAAAATGGGTAGTACAACAGTTCATCGACATCATGCTATGCATTGCCACGAACCTGCATTTGGCTCCCTCTCATAGCTGCGGTCTCCTCACGAAGCTCTCGGAGAATCTGGAAAAAATCGAGGACGCGGAAACCAAAATCAGGGGCCAATTATTGGCTCGAAACAGGAACGGGTAGAGAAAGAGAGAGAGAGAGAGAGCGGCACGGGGTGCTCGCGGACGTTGGCGAGGAGGTAGTCGTAGAGCGGGGGCGTCATTCCGAGCTGCTTCCGCCCGCGCCGCGCCTCCTCAACCGCCGCCGTCGTCGCCGCCGCCGCGGCGGAGGAGTGGTGGGAGGCGGAGAAAAGGCGGCGCACGAGGCATGCCGGCGCGCCGCGGCGGCGCAGGGAGGAGGAGACGGTGGCTGCGGCGCCCGGAGACAGGACCAGAGCTCGGAGGGCGCGGGAAGGTGCGGCGGCCACCGCCGGCGGAGGAAGAGGGAGAGGAAGCGCGGAAGCGGCCGCGGCGAGGCGAGGCGACATGTTTCGCGGCCCCACACGTCAGTGACCGCCCACCCGCGCTACTGGTTTCTTCGGATAACGCGAAGCACGGTTGTCTCACTGACAGAAGGGCCCACGTGGCAGTTACTCGCCTATTTATTCCCGGCGACGCCTCCTCGCCTCCCGCGTTTTGGCATGGTCTAAGGTAAACTAGATGAATGAATTCCATATGATGCAATGGATATAAAAACCATGTTCGTTTGAAAGTTGCACGTTTTGAATTTCAATGTTTCTTGGGCTATGGGTTTTTCATTTACAGGTTTATGAAGAATCCATACTTTGTCATCATTACTTCAAGGTTTGTAGACCCTTGAGATTCATGAAACTTTAAGGAATTCTACCTCTTTGTTGAGGAGCTTACAATTTGCATTGTCTCTCTGATGCTAGCTTGAGCTTGGTTCTAATCTTGTGACCTGACCTGTAGGTCTACATCAGATCACAGTTATGCAGCAAACTACCGGTCCAACAGATGTTCAGCAACATCTTTTGATTACTACTATATATGTGGTTTCACCGTAGCCAGTAACACCTGAAAGCAATCTCCTGTTACGATATTTAGGCTACCTACTCTACCTATATGTATATTTCATCAGGCCAGGCATTTGTTTTTGTAAATACACTGGGTATCAAACACTATGATGCATCACACACCGGGTATATAACCCGGTCTAGACACTGGGTATCAAACACTATGTATAATTATTTTGATTCCTCATCGTGCATGCTTATCATATGTAAACAACCTTTGTTCATTACCACATTGTACACTGCGTGTCATCAACCTTTCATCCACTTTCATATTGGCGCGCAAAGGCGCGCCATCCAACTATGTCGCAGGGCCATTCCCGAGTTAGTTTAGGTCTCAAAATACTTTATACATAAAAACCCATGATAAATTAAGAACTGATGCATGTTTAAACACCACGATCGTATAATTTTTTTTTGCGAGATATATACAAACGTATGGTACAGCAATGAGACCAAATTTATTTATTTGCTATACTAGCTAGTGCAGTAGGTACTGTAGACTGATTTGTAATCTGGATTCAACGATCATTGGATCCGATTTCTTGTTACTACTGGTAACTGATTATGATCTCATCTTCCTTCCTTGCGAAATTCTTTTTCTAGTTTCCTGGATTCATATGCCCTCGCGTGACACGGCTTGAATTCAGACACCGCTGCAGACGCCGGCCGTGTTTCTTGCTTGTCCGTCACCTTCATCCTCGCTGCTGCCGCCGCCGTCGTCGTCGTCCTTGTCCTCCCACTCCTTGTTGACGTCGAGGAAGTAGAGCACGGCGACCATGGCGACGCAGGCGGCGAACATGGGGACGGGCCCGAAGAGCCAGAGGAAGACGGGGCACGAGAAGTAGTAGGCGCGGACGCCGAGGGACCAGAAGTAGAATCCCCGGTTGAGCGCGGCGGTGACGTAGCCGACGGCGCGCGCGGGGCGGCGGTGCGCGGCGAGCGGCACGTTGACGAGGAGCCCCGTGTGGCTGTAGTACCGGATGGACTGCACGTTGAGGAGGAACGCGACGAGGAAGCACACGAGCACCGCGAAGAACTTGGCGGCCAGCGCGGCCTCGCTGCCGCCGCCCACCGCGAAGAGGTGGCGGCCGCCGGCCATGAGCGCGGCGACGAGGAGCTGAGCGTGATGGCGACGGAGGCGAGCACGGTGGAGGCCATGATGGTGTTGCGGAGCGTCTGCACCGCCAGCACGGCGTGCTTGCCTGACGGGTCCTCCATGATGTGGCGCACCCAGATGCGGCGGTTGATGGCGTTGATGCCGATCACGGTGGTCTCTGGGCGCCGGCGGATGCGGAGGAGCAGCCAGATGTGGTAGCCCACCATCAACGCCAGGCCCAGCGGCACCAGCACGTAGTCCAACTGTGACGGCGACGACGACGAGCCACTCTTATTCATGGTCGAGGTAGAGTCGGAGCCGATGCAGCTGTGCTGTACGTAGCTGATGAGCGTGGGCCAGCAGAGTGGCAGGGGTGACATCCAGAGGTTTATAAATTCAGTGAGCAAAGTTATTTACTGTGCTGACAGTAGGGAGACGACTATCGGTAACAACAATGCATGGTCCTCGATCGATCGTCTCCTCGATCTTGAAATAACAATGGACAACACAACTCTAGTAATAGTTGCTTAGTTAACACCACCACCATATGCAATCAAGCTTTGTGCAACCTATGCAACCACGAAATTAAAACCACAGGATCTAGATCCAACGTCTGAATTTTTTTTACTTAAACCCTCTCACATGGATACACACGGGTTAGATTTAAACCCCACGGTGGAGGGGTTTAAGTGAAAAAACACCGCAGACGCCGGATCCGCATTCGGGTCTTAATTGATGGTTGCATAGGTTGCACATAAAGTTTTATTGCATATGATACGCTGCCATACACCATACCTTAATAGTATCCATATAAGTTCTAATTAGCTTTACATTTAATCTTGTATATAAAACCACCTGTTGTAATGTAGCCTATGTATGTCGATATTGCTCCATTCATAAGGTGGAACTATAGATGCAATTGCCGTATGTATTCTTCATCAATGTGTTATATAGACGAGTGTGAATAAAACCCAAACCCCTCAACCATTGTAAAAAATTCTCATATGCAAATACCCTCTTTGTCTATAAATAAATCAATATGTAGAGCTTTCTTAAGTAAAAAATACATGTCCAATCAAATTTATAGAAAAGAACACAAATAAATGGCACCAAATCAGCATATTGTGAAAATATATTTCAGTGTAATAATACTAATTTAGCATCATAAATTTTGATGTTCTTTTTTATAAATCTGATCAAACTCAAAAACATTTGAATTGACTCTAGGAATTAATCAAACTAAAAATGCCCTATTCAACCAGCTTGTTACTATTTTTTCGAAAGGAATCGGATTTCATTAAGATATAACCCTTTTACAATCCGACCTCAACATAAAGTAAGATTATATTGAAGTACACCACTAGGTCTGTACCCTTCGTCTTCCTTTCAACCAACGCCGTCCACTACCTCAGGAAACTCCATCTCAGTGGAACAACACCAGATCCGAACATGATTCTCACCAATAGAAGACTCCACGAATGTGGAGACCAGATAAGAGGCGTTGTATGCTTAACCATTGAAGGGAGTAAAAGGCGACGAAAAGCATGTCGACCATATCTATTATCTTCGATAGTTGAACCGCCCAGTACCATCCGACGTCGCCGTTAGCCATCATCAACGGCGCCGAAAAAAGAAATCCGCTGCCGCTAGTGGTAGCACTAACGACTAGAAAGACGATCCCACCAAGGGGAAAACAAATCCAATCCCTCCTCAAACAACTAAGAAGAGAAACCTACAATTACCTTATTCAGCAACCTACAATTACCTTATTCAGCGCACTTCGGCCGGACATTAACACAACGACACATAGAGCTCCGGGCGACGACCACCGAGAGGAGCACCGTGAAAAACACCAAACAAAAGCGGGACATGTCCCGGACGGGCAGCCCCTCCCTCTCGCCGGCGAGATCACTGGAGGGCAAAAGGGAGGCGGACGAGGGGGCCGGGCGGCGGGTGCTCTAGGGTTTGAGCTGTTCGGCGCCGCTAGTTGCAACTAGGTCAAAGAAAACGGGGTGGACCGATTGATTGATGAGGCAGAACCGACCGTAACTAGTGACGGTTAGAAATAATTTTAAGGTGGGCTAAACAATGTATTATGAAGCTTAGCCCCCTCCTAATAATATATGTAATTATATAAAAAAAATAAGGTGGCGCTTAAGTGGACTCCATGTAGTTTGGAGCGGTAGGGGGGTGGAGCCCGGGTCGCCTGTGCTAGCTCCATCCTTTTTTTTGAAACAATGGTAGGAGCTCTGTCTCTCAATTAAGACGAATGAATTCATGTACAAGAGGGTTAGCCCCACAGGGGTGTCCAAAAGGCCACACAAAGAGCTAACCAACCCCACGCGACGCAGCGAGCACTAACACGGCACTACCATGAGTCATCGTTGCTGAGCATGGATGACACCAGCAACTCCGACTTCCCATGGCAGTCCACACACAAGCCACCTTCGACGAGCCCGGCAAGCGCCCACCACCGGTCATCGTTGTCAAGCTCAAGCATCCGCGAAGAGCAGCTCCGACTTCAAGACACGAACACCCCACCTCGACTCCGCCGCTAGCTCCATCCCTGGCTGTAACCACATAGCACCATTTAATCTCAGCCGGCTCATCGACTAGCCGAGCACTATATACAGTATCGACCAGCCGAACACTATATACAGTTTACTCTGTGACGAGACACCTACCTTTTAATCTCGTGAGGTGATTGGGTTCGTGGTCCGGTGTGACTGCCACTTTACGAAAATGTTCAATATCGTGGTGCGCCTTTTGCATTTGCGTGGCTCTCGTACGTGGTAACTACTCGTAGTGGTTTGCGAGCTTTTGGTGTACGCATGCGGCATGTAGGTACAAATGTGTTGGTGTGGCTATATAGGTAGGAGTAGCATGCATGTTTCGAAAGGCCAAATCCAATTGAAGTTCGTCGTCGTGGTGTCACTAATGTACGTGTGGCCCGTGATCCTAGGTCAAACATTCACGTCGCCGCCTTTGCTGATGGAGACGTCGTCAGACTGCAAATTAAACTTGCCTTGGAAATATCTGCTCAAGGGTTCAGCAATCAGCATGCAGCCGAATCGGCAAATTCATCCAACGTACCGCTTTAGGTAGATCTTTGTCAACCGTACTTGTATACAGATATCTTTGTATATACCCAAACTATAGAGCCTGATACACAGTAGGTTCTTAGGTCTTGAAATTTAAAATTTAAATTTTGAAACAATCTTAAATCATGGTCTACCACAAAGTTGTAGTTCTCGATCTATCCAATTTATAATAAATTTGTAGCTGATAAGATTTTGACATGTGATGTGTGTCAATGTTATAGTACATGTGTGAATTACAACTGTGTAGTCCAAAGTTTTGTTTATTCGCAGTCATGTATGTGAATCCTCAAATATTTACTTAATTAAATTTTTAGGTTTTAAAATTCAAAGCGCGTAACTTTCAAACGATCTAAATGTTGACATGGGTTATATTATATCCATTGCATCATATGAAATTCATCTAGTTCACCTTAGACCATGTCAAAACGCTGAAAGAGGCGTCGGGGAATCGATCTCGCCATCGCCGGCGGTGAGACCCCGGCGAGGAACGAGCCAACTTGGTGGGTCCCTTTTCTAGTGTGAGCGGCGTCGCCAGGAATAAATAGGCGAGCAACTGATATCACTGCCCCGTGAGCCCTTCTATCGGGGAGACAACCATGCTTCGCGTTACTCCCTCTGTTCCATAAAAGTAGCAACTATGGGTTCCGTGCCAACAAAATTGAGGTGTGTTTGACCAAATTTTTACAAATTACTATTTACATTTATGACTTTTGTAAGAGAGTAAGTGATTGTGTCTATTCCTCCAAACCCTAGAAGGGGTGGGCAATATAGTTGCTTTGTGACGTGGGCCACATGGGCCCTAGCCTCATGGGCCTACACATATACACTAACACTCCCCCATTAGCCTCGAACTTCCGGCGCAGCCGAGATCAAGACTGGACATGGAAAGAAATCAACACACACAGGCCCCCCCAGCCACAACTAGCCACCGACGACGTTGAGGCCGGATCGAACTCGGAGAAGGTCGATGAGGGCGCACCCTTGGTGAAGATGTCGGCGAACCGGGAGGTGGTCGGTACATGGAGCACCCGAACACCGCCGATGGCAACCAAGTCACGGACAAAGTGCAAGTCGATCTCCACATGCTTCGTCCGGCGATGTTTGAACGGGGTTGGTGGAGAGGTAGACGGCGCCGACATTGTCACAAGAGACAAGTGTGGTCTTTGTCGGCGGGCTGTGGAAGCTCACCAAGAGCCGACGAAGCCGAGGCCTCCGCCACACCGTTAGCAATGACCGCACTCGCCTCTACACCGAGCGGAGACAAACGGCCCGCTGGACGACCAGAGACGAGGTCCTAGTCGTCCTCCTCCGACTCCTAGTTGTCCTCCTCGACTCCTAGTCGCCCTCCTCGCGTAGCTCCTCCTCGTGGACCGAACGAACGTAGAGTCGCGATGAGCGACTCCTATAGACATTCACAAAGAAGAAAATTGAAATTCAAAACTCCAAATGCACTCAAGGATAAGCCTATGACGTAGAGCTTCTTTTTAGAAAAATTTGGACTCTTGTTTCATATTTTTCCGAGTTCGTATGAATATTCTACGAATTTCCGAAGTTTAAAACTAAAACTGAAAATGGAAAAAGGTGGATTAACCGTGACGGCGACACGTGGCGCAAGGTGATTGGCCGCGGCTGCTGCCGTGGCTGACAGGCGGGTCCAAGGGTGACGCCATCGCCGACGCCACGGATGACGCCATGCCGACGTCGGGGGTCCAGCGCGGCAATGGCCGGGCGGCAAGTGGGTCCCGCGGTGGACGTCGGATGACGCCATCGATGACGCCGGCCCGTCAGCGACTACCGTGAATGACGGTGGGGACCGGCCGGTCGAAGTCACCGGCTGTGGGTCCGGCCGTGGGGTCATTGGACAGGGTAGGGTCGGGCAATGGTTGACTATCCAACGGTCAACCCCGACCGGGCTCCGATGGGCGGATTAGGGCCGGATTTGGGCGGGTTGGGCCGCCCGGCCGGACACGTGGCGAGCTATTGACTAGGCCACGTGGCGCCGCGGCCTCTAGTGGGCTAGAAGGTCTATAGGCGGGATGTGGGGTCGGTCCACTCAGTGGACTTGGGCGCACGGTCCATAGACCGTTGTGTGGTGTATCGTGAACCAAGTCCACTTCCTTTACTCCCTCACGGCTCACATAGACTAGGTCCAAGGCCGGCGCTGCTCCTCTTCCTTCCCCCAATCTTCCTTTGCTTCCTACCACGGCAAATAGCATCTCGCCCGGCAAATGAAGCTCAAGACGGCGGCGCTCCTCCCGCTGGCCGGAGGGCGTGCGAGGGCTCGGTTATAGCATGGCCGGGCCGGCGAGGACGGTAATGGCTTGGGGCTGCGGCGTCGCGCCGCCACGGCGCCGCCAGACGCGCGGGCGGTGCGGATTATTTACGCCGCGACGGCGAGGTAGGCCGGAGCGTGTCGATCCATGGCGAGGCGCCGAGGCTTGAAGAAGCTCCGCTGAGCTCGTGGGTCGAAAGCTAGAAGGCTAGGGCGGCTCCCGTGGCTTTTGGGTCGGCACGGCCGCGGCGGGGTTGTCCGGCCGCGACGGCGCATGGCGGCGGTTTGGCCGCACCGGGCGCAGGCCGCCAAGGCCACGCCTTTGCGTTTGGGTAGGCGCCCTTGCGGGTCACCGGTGCTAGCCGGGTGGCAAGGTGGCATAGGGCGCCGCAAGGCGTCTTTGCGCGCGGCGTTTCGGTCGTGTCGGGCCGGCGACGACGGCATGGCGAGCACGGTGCCACGGGTAGAAAGGGGTCCGATTTGCCTTGATTGGCTTCGCCGGCGAAGCCAAAGAGCTTGCCCGGGCGATGACCATATCACACGGCAGAGTCCGCTCACGCGCTAATCGTGGCGCGGAGCTCCGGCGGTCGTCGGTGGTCGCGCGACACGGGTCAAGGCGGGTCTTCGGTCCAACCACCGGATGGCTTGGCTTCCAGCCGCCAAGGCGGCGCTCATTGGTGCGACCCCATCACCGGAGGTGGCCGGAGTTAGAAGCGATAGCGGCGCCACGGTGGCAAAGCAGAGTGCAGCCCGGCCGGGTCCCGCTCGGCGTCGGACTGGGTCAAGGCGGGGCCTCTTTCCTCTCCAAAGTGACGGCTAGATCAAGAATGACGAGGCGAGCTCGTCAATGGATCTCCTCCCACGAGATGGCTTGTGCCGCGGCGGGAGAACCTCGCCCGCGACATGTCTTTGGTCATGGCGGTGCGGCGGCGAGCTTGCGGCGCGCGACGTTCTCGGGCCGCGGTGGCGCTTGGCAAGGCCGCGGTTTGATCCGCGCAGGCGTGCGCCGCCGCGTGTGGAGCGCCCCGAGGTAGGAAGCTCGGCCTTAGGCACTCCAATGTGCGGAACGCCGGCGCGGCGGCCGGCTCGTGACCATGGCCTTTGTGTGCGCTCGCCGGCGCACCGCGCTCCCGAATGCGTCGGCTGGCTCGGCATGGCCGGGCTGGGCAGCGGCTCGGCCAGCTGCGTGCGCTTTGGTGAGGTGCACGGCTAGACGGAGAAAGGGCGCCTTGTCTTCCTGTGGGAAGAACGGGCGGTGCACATGGCTACGGCGGCGACATGGCATAAACATGACGAGCAAGGGACGGGTAGACGCCACCGTGGTCGATGGGTCGAGGCGGGTTTTGGCGTGGTAGTGCCGAGGTGGGTGGTGCCGGTAGGCGTTGTCGGGTGGCCGACGGCCGTCGTCCTTCTCGCCGGCGCTGGCTCGCCAAGGGTTGCGGTGTACGGCAAATGGCGGCAACAATCCCAGCGGCTCGATGGCGTCGAGGGCGTGCTCGTGGTGACGCCTCAGCGCGGCCGGTATCGCCTATGAGACGGCCGCTGGATAGGCGATGGACGGCTTCCCCGCCGGCGAGCGCGGTGGACCCGGCGGACGGCGACGCCGTCCGGCTTCTCTTCTCCGCCTCCTCTCTCCTCCGCTCTCCCCCCTTCTCCTCTGCTTCTTTGGCCGGGTGGACGAGGCGAGCAAATGCCACCGAGCGGCGGTGCGGTCCCGGAACCCTAGGGTGCCCAAGGCACCCGTTTATAGGGCGGCGGCACCATGGCGATGGAGACGGACATCGACCCGGGGGATGGGAGGTCGCGATGATCGGATGGCTGGGAGCGTTGGAGCGGGTGGTTCGTCGCGTTCTTGCGGCGATTAATCCCCGCTCCGGTCAAAAAGTGGAGAGCGAGGAGGTAAAGTTGGGGCTCTCCCTTGCCGGCGAGCGCCAGGGCGGCGACGCCACCGCGTCTTGTGGGTGCCAATCGGGGCGCGAGGCGAGAGGAGCCGCTCCTTGGGCGTGATGCGGGGCGGGCGGGCGCGCCTTTCTCGCGCGAAGCAGCGGCGCGGCGTTGATTCCTCCCGCCCGACCGTGCCGTGTTTCACGAGAGAAAAATAGAGAGAGAGACGAGGGAAAAAGATGACAACCGGGTCCTTCGCCCACTCGTCATCGACTTCGGCATGGGGAAAAGATCGATTTGCCCACCGGGTGTGACGTGGACGACGGCGTCCGATGGGCCGCCCACCGCGCTGGTGTGCATACACGGCGGTTGGGCCGAGTCCGGCGGCTGGGCCGGGTTCCGCTTTCGTGGGCTTTGTCTTGCCGAGTGGGATGAGGCAGCGCTATTTGCGCATGCTTGCTTGGGCCGGCTAGGGTGTGCTGGGCTAGGCCGGCTGGTTCATCCAGGCCGAAATGGCCTTTGTTATCTCCTTCCTTTTCTAAAAGCTTTTCTATTTTCTGTTTTCTATTTCCTATTCCATTCTATTTCCATTCTAATCTAAACCATGGTCTCCTATGTTGATATACATGTGTGCCAAGCATGTATATACCCTTAAGGTGGTCCACTAGGGGTCACTTAGGGTGTAGGGTTCCATTCCAAAGGTTGGCAACACAAACAAGGTCGATTTGACAAATTAAAGTTGGTTGATTTTATTCATCACATAAAATCATAAAACCCCAAATCATTCCTTGTTTAAAATGCAAATGCTCAATCAAGCTATTGGGGTCTACTTGTGCAACTAGGTAGGGTTTCCTAGCATGACAAACACCAAACATGGGTTCTTTCGCAAAAAAATTTTTGTTGGTTGTGATTTTTGGTGTTTGGTATTTTTAGGGTTGTTACGACTCCCCTTTATAGGAATCTCGTCCCGAGATTCAAGGCGTGGCACCACTCCAACTCGGAGGTCTTCGACCGACGGTTGGCTCTAACCGGTTCTTGCTCCGGGGTGCAAACTTTTGTTGTTGGCTTCATGGAAAAACATCGGGAAGCTATAGTCACTACGGCTTTCATCGTCTTCTCAAAAAAGTTGCTTGTTTGTAAACATCATCTTGCTTTTTGCTAGTAGTACCTTGGACCATGTGCTTAATTGAAAAGGGGTCTTTCCCAATCTAGAGGAAAAACATCTAGACCACTAGAAGGTAGCGAAGTGGGAGTGGCTAAAAGACTATGTCCAAAGGTCGGGACTCTCACACCCTACACATCTAGGTCATAGAATTATTTTACTCAAGTAGATGGGGTCCATGGGTTGTTTTGATGTGGTCACTAGATAGACTAGGCTTTAAAGAAAGCTTAATAAAATTGGCATAGAAATGCAATACCAAAATCTTACCAGCGAGAAGGATTAAAAACTGTATGCATAAAAACATACCGTTATCCATGGTAGGGGTAATCATTGCAGGGCTGTGGTGGAGACTTCCGTCGGTAGACTCAAAGGTACTAGAGAAAGTAGCCTCCTGAGTTGGATTAGCGGTTTCCCTTTCAGGACAGCTAAAAGCTTTGTGACCCTCTTGCCCGCATCTGAAACAATTGAAGAGTTCCCTACATGCGGTGGTCACCTTCTTCGGGCACTGGTAAGCCTTGTGGCCCGGCTGATCACACACGTAGCAATCATTGGGTTCGCTATCGGCGGGTGTAAGTGTAGCAGCGTTTTTCTTGCCATGGCTCTTGGTAGTTGACACGCCTCCTCTCATTAGGCATTCCGTGGACTTATGTCCCGGTTGATGGCAATCAAAGCAAAAAGCGAAGGGTACTCCTTTGCAGGGGCTGTTATGCCATTCCTCCGCTTGCTTGGGTTTGTAGCAAGGTTGTGGTATAGGTTGGGTAGGATTCCATCACCTTGGCCCGTGGGCAAGTACACATCTTCACGTGGCTTCGAGGTGCCGGGTGGGGGAAATGTACTCTCCGACCGCCGCTTCTTCTCGCTTGACGACTTCGTTGTCCGTGGGGTCTGTTTCCCTTACTTTTTTGTGGCTAGGCCAACCATTTGCTTCGTGGTGTGACAACCGCTCTTTGCTAGGGCCATCTTGTATTGACATTCAAACCCTTGCGGAAGTAGCACATCTTGTGCTTTTCAGAGGGAATGCACTTGGATGGCACATACCGCATCGAGGCGAATGAATCGATCAACGACGATCGGATCTTTGCCGCCGATCCTTGCTTGAGATTAAAGAATTCTTCTTGCTTGACCTTCAATGCAGCTTCTGGAATGAAACATTCACGGAATTCCTCAACGAACTCTTCCCAGGGTATGTGGTTGGGGTTGATGTGATATCCGCGAAAGCCGCCCCACCGTGATTCGAAAGCAAAGGCTCGTGAGTTGTTCACCGCGACCATGACACATGTTTCTCCCGAGAGTGCAATCGTGTCCAACTTCTCTTTAGTATCACACAACCCCGCCTAGGGCAGCTACGGGGTCATTTCCATCACCGCCAAAGGTGGGGAGCTTTAGCTTAATGATGAAATCCGCATTGGTTCGGGTCATTGCGTAGTCCCTTGGTGCAGTCGCTGCATCTCTTCGATAGCTTTTCCGGCACCGGGTTTGGTGGTGGCACACCTTGAGGAGTTCCTTGTTGGATAAGGGTCCTTTAACGACTGGTGGGGTAGGAGCACCAGGGTTGTTCGCAGCACCATCAAATGTGGAAAGTTCTTCCGGGACCTCTATCTCTGGCTCTTGGGGGCTCTATGTATGGAGGGAAGGTCTCCGGATAAGCCTCCATCATGTAAGTCCTCCACTAGTGCTTGTAGAAGTCGAGTCTAGCTTTCTAACAGCTTGCCGATGCTTTAAAGCGTGTATGGACCCGTCCATGGTTTGCGGTAGGGAAGGTGCATGGGGTTTTGAGTGCTCAGGAAGTTGGTCTGACATCTTTCTGCATGTGACAAGGGGCTACAGGGGTTATGGCTAGTGCATAGATTTATTGTTAAACAATTTAAAACTTTTATGCTAAACATACACTCAAACAAAGAAGCATAAAGATCCGATAAAATGCATAAAGATCCAAGCATTCATTACAAGATTTATTACACGGCGATGTCTTTAGCAACTACACTAAAAGACTCGCGAGAAACGCACTACTCGCAGGTAGGCTCCAAAAGAGGGACATTCTACTCTACTTCAAAGGTGAGTCATGTCACTTGGCCGGGTAGGGCTTTCCAACAACTACTTGCTACTTCTAGTCATTGATTGCACTGACTGAGAGCCTAAATGCCACTCTCGGCAGAAGAGACTGACTGCTCATCCTCGACCTCTAGCCGTGCAGGTGTCTTGTGAATTCGTGCAATGTAGGCACGTGCAGCTAGGAGATCCTCGGTGTCCCTGGGAGTAGGAAGCTCATCCTCGGGGCGTGCATCGAGGTTGAGGCGAGTATCCTCGATGTTGAAGTACTGCGTGCGGGGTTCTTTACGAGTCTCTTTTGGGATCCGGTCTTGTAGCTCCTCAATCTCCCCGAGGCGCTTTCCGATCGACTTCCTCCAGGCGTCCAGGGTCCTAAAGCTCTTGTCTCTCATACACTCTGTCATCTTCGTGGATTGTATCAGATGACACTTGTTGTACGCGGCTTGGAAGCCTGCTTGCTCCAGCTGCTGGGTCAACTGATTGCACTTGTTCTCCTGCACTTGCTTGTGGCGTCCAGCCATCTTGTCATTTGCCTTATGCCCGTCTAGCTCCCTTTATCTTGTCCTCAAGCCGTCTTTCCGAATCTCCAATCTCAGAAGTTGAAGTGTTCCTCCTTGAGTTGGCCTTCCCGACTTGATTCCTCGGGGTGGCAATCTCAAAGATCCTCGCTTTGCCGATGCGACCGAGGAGGCTATGCTTCTCACGATCGGGCATCACGCCGAAGTAGCGCAAGGTGCTTTTGAGAAGCTTCTTCTCATCTTCTTGATTGAGCAGATCTCATCCACCGGCAAAAGATATTGAGGTAGTGACGGCTCGTTGCTCCACGCCCAGATGTACCGCCCCGTGCCGGGAGGCACAACCCGCAGGTGGTGAGACAAGGATCCGCCTCGGTGAAGGGAGCATGATCCGCGGCTGCGATCTGTGGAACGGGCGGCTTGGAGTGATCCAGCGCATAGGGCAACAGACGAAAGTGACCTTCCTTGAACAGGTGGCGGGCGTCTCTCATCAAGTTGCGAAGCGCAACTCGAGAAACAACTTGTACTCCCATGAAGATGCTTGTCGTTGACTTCCGGCTCGGAGAAGCCATGGAACTCCTCGTACGTCTCGCTTGCGCACACGGTGAGATGGACCGTGATGTAGTCTCCCCGAAGCGTCCATGTGGTGCGTGCTCTCTGCGGTACACATACTCGATGCGTTCCCGCAGGATGCCCAAACTCTCCGAGTGCTTCACGAAGAAGGTACGCGAAACCCTCGTAGACTTGCCCATCCAGGGGCGGGTTGACGACGGTCTCGTGCTCGACCATCTCGCATTAGTCCATTAAGCTTGAGTTAGGAATTGGCAGGATGGGTAAGCTATGCATATAAAGGTGCAGAATTGTTGATGTATCTAGATAGAAGTGCGGCCTATGCATATCGAGGTGCAAGATCACCAATGTGTTTAGTCGGGTGAGGCAATCCCAAAGATATAAAGATGTGGGTTCGACGATGTATCCGTGGTGAGACAATCCATGCATATAAAGATGCATGAATAGTGATGTCTCACCCGGAGGGATGTTCCGTGCATACCGAGATGCGTGACTAGCAGAACATATAGGTAAGATGTCTCCAGGCTAGAGAGATAATCCGTGCATATAGAGATGCGGGATTAGTGCCGCTAGCGTACATCGGGGTAAACCGTGCATATAAAGATGCAAGGTAATCAATGCATAAAGGAATGCATGATTGATAAGATATCCAACCAAAGATAACTCGTGCATATAGAAAGGCAAGGTTGATAATGTATCTGGATAGATGGATGATCCGTGCATAAAGAGATGTAGGATCAGCAATGTATCCACCCATAGGGTTAATCCGCGCATACAGAGATGCAGGGTTAGTAATGTATCCGGTCAAGGAGATAATCCATGCATGGAGAGATGCAGGGTTATCAAAGTATCCAACCAGATAGGCAATCCACGCATATAGAGATGCAGAATTTGCAGCATTACCAAGTAGGGGTAAGCCATGCATAAAAAGATGCGTGGTCGGTAATATAACCGAAGAAAGAAAGTTTCATTCCTAAGGCTATTGTCCAAACCTAGGGTCTCGTCCCCGGTCGGTCAAGCCTGGCTCTTGATACCAACTGTAACATCCCCAAATTTCCACGAAAGGAAATTCACGAGATAGATGTATAACATGATAGTCTCCGAGGATCATTCCATCATATTATTCAACTTACAAATCGACACTGAGTCAAACTTCGAATAAAAGAGTACAAATAGAAGGGTATTATTATTACATCACCGCTTAGCGGAAGCAAACAGAGTCACGCGCAAAGATCCGCAACAGCTAGAAGAACGCTATGAAGCGCCATCATCCACCTTCGGCTTTGAGCGTAGGCACTAAACCATCTAATCTTCCAAGTAGCCGGTTCACCTTGCAAACTAAAAATGACTTTCAAAGACAATGAGTACTGGCTATTTCCCACCCTATGCTTTGCTTTGCTTTGTGGTACTTTGTGGAATGCAAAGGATATATCAAAAGGCCTATATTTGGTCAGTAGTTTCCTAAGCATCAAGTTTAATAAATAAAAACACAAGTTTTAATTACCATTCCCAAAGATCACACCAACCCCGTGTAATGCACAAACCAACATCATATCAAAGCTCATCCATTCCCACAACACATCTCACATCTCACACCATCGCCAAATGACGAAACGACCCTTCAACTCCTTCAACTTTGCCTAACCGGCTCTCAAAATTCTCTAGGCTCTCGGCCGTAATCCCCAAACCACACTCAACTCGGGATGAGAAGAGAAAACACCCTCACTACTCGGAGAAGTTGGACCTCGAGAAAACCTAGCCAAAAGACTCCGGGCGCGGCCGGGGGGTAGTCCAGCAAAAAGGCCTACAAGAAACCCTAAGTAGTCCAGTCTAGATGTGTCCTAGCCCGAAGGCCCTGACTATACGCATAGATTTACAACTCTGCAGAGCGTGTACTCAAGACCACACGGTCACCATCATCGACGCCGCAACGCCTAGGATGACATACGGAGACCACCTAGTTAGACAATGCCACCAAACCACTCGGCTGAAGCTCCGGAGTACCACCGTCGCTACCAGACCGGTGGAAAGCGACGTGCATCGAAGTACTCCCCGCGACTCAAGATCAACCCCCGCTGTCTCGGCAGATGGAGGCCATCGGGGGCCCCATCACCGCTATAACACTAACCGCTACCACCTAGTAAGTATGGCATCATCCAAGTAGATGGGGCAATCCGCAATCCGCCCATACGTAAAACATGAGGTGAGTACCAATTCCCAAGATCTCCTGTCCTCGAAGACAATAAGTCCTTAGACAGGACCAGGCAAGACATCTTCTCGTACTCCACTTCCCCGCCTTCGTCCCGCCACAAGAGTCAAGACCGGGTATCCCAAATCCATACCAAGTTACCCGCCACGGGTAGGACAAGGTGGGAGAGGCCCGTATACAATCCCCAAGCAAGACTTGTCTCGGCGACTCGTCAGAGATCCCCGCCTGGTCGACACAACCCTCACCACACACCCAAGGCATACACAGAATCTCACTCACCACGTGACCTCGGGTCACCGGCACCAAAGTCGCCCAAGCACATACTCAACGCCCGACTCATATATCCCTGATCATATATAACAAGTAAGTGAGATATAGCACCGATAGCGACAAGATATAATAAGCGCGTGGCTAAATCTATCGGCGGTATGCGGTGATGGGTTGCGACAAGGTAAAGGCTTCACAAGCATTCTAATCATGCAATCCTATCATATAGCATTGCAACATAAAGTAAAACGCTAGCAAACTATCATGGCATGTGTAATAGGATCTACGAGGTGGGTGGGAAATTAGCACCTCAAAGAGCGTCCGACAAGCCCTCCACTCGACTCCTAGTCGTCCTCCTCTGACTCTGAGTCATCCTCCTCGCGTAGCTCCTCCTCAGGGACTGAAACGTAACGTAGAGTCGCGATGAGCGACTCCTATGTACATTCACAAAGAAGCAAATTGAAATTCAAAACTCCAAATGCACTCAAGGATAAGCCTATGACGAGAGCTTCTTTTTAGAAAAATTTGGACTCTTGTTTCATATTTTTCCGAAGTTCGTATGAATATTCTACGAATTTCAGTTTAAAACTAAAACCGAAAATGGAAAAAGGCCGGATTAACCGCATCGACACACGTGGCGCAAGGTGATTGGGCTGCGGGCTGCTGCTGTGGCCGACGGGGCGGGTCCAAGGGTGACGCCACTGCCGACGCCGCCACGGATGACGCCATGCCGACGTCGCGGGTCCAGCGGCTACGGCCCGTAACAAAGTGGGTCCCGTCTTGGACGTCGGGATGACGCCATCGATGACGCCGGCCGGTCCAGCCAGCCTACCGTGAATGACGTGGGACCGGCTGGTCGAAGTCACCGGCAGGTGGGTCCGGCTTCGTGGGGTCATTGACGTAGGGTCGGGCAATGGTTGACCAATCCAACGGTCAACCACGACCGGGCTCGATGGGCGGATTAGGGTTGGATTTGGGCGGGTTGGGCGCCCGCCGACACGCGTGGCGAGCTATTGACTAGGCCACGTGGCGCTGTTGGGCCTCTAGTGGGCTAGAAGGTCTATAGGCGGGATGTGGGGGGGTCGGTCCCACCGTGGACTTGGGCGCACGGTCCATAGACCGCTGTGTGGTGTATCGTGGAACCAAGTCCACTTCCTTTTACTCCCTCACGGCTCACATAGACTAGGTCCAAGGCCGGGCCGGCTCCTCTTCCTTCCCCCAATCTTCCTTTGCTTCCTACCACGGCAGCCGGGCTGCTCGCCCGGCAGCCGATGCTCGCGACGCGCTCTCTCGGCGGGCTGGAGGGCGTGCGAGGGCTCCTGTTATAGCATGGCCGGGCCGGGCGAGGACTCGGTAATGGCTTGGGCCGGCCGGGCGTCGCGCAGACTACAATGGCCCAGACGCGGGGGACGGTGCGGATTATTTGCGCCGCGACACGAGGTAGGCCTGGCGTGTCGATCCATGGCGAGGCGCCGAGGCTTCAAGAAGCTCGGCGTAGCTCGTGGGCCGGGCTAGAAGGCTAGGGCGGCCCCGGGGCTTTTTAGGGTCGGCCGCGGCGCGGTGGTGGTTGTCCGGCCCGCGACGCCGCGCATGGCGGCGGATTGGTCGAACGGCGCGATGCCAGCTCAAGGCCACGCCCTTTGCATTTGGGTAGGCGTCCTTGCGGGTCACCGGTGCTAGCCGGTGGCAAGGTGGCGAGGGGCGGCCAGCATGGCGTCGCTGGTGCGCCGGGCCGGCTGCGTCCCGGCGGCCGGATGACGGCATGGCGAGCACCCGCGCCACGGGTAGAAAGGGGTCCGATTTGCCTTGATTGGCTTTTCAGCGGCGGCCAAAGAGCTTGCCGGCGATGACCATATCACACGGCGGAGTCCGCTACGCTGTCGTGTGCGGGGAGCTCCGGCCGGTTGGTGGTCGCGCCGACACGGTCAAGGCGGTCTTGGTCCAACCAGCTGGATGGCTTGGCTTCCCAGCGCCAAGGCGCTCATTAGTGCGACCCCATCACCGGGAGGTGGCGAGTTAGAGGCGATAGCGGCGCCACGGTGGCGGCGAGTGCAGCCCGGCGAGGTCGGCTGCGCGTCGGGCCGGGTCAAGGCGGGGCCTCTTTTCCTCTCCAAAGTGACGGCTAGATCTAGAATGACGAGGCGGGAGCTCGTCAATGGATCTCCTCCCATGAGATGGCTTGTCTTTGCCGCGGGAGAACCTCGCCCACGGCATGTCTTTTTGGTCATGGCGGTGCGGCGCGGCCGAGCTTAAGCCAAGCGTTCCCGGCCGCGGTGGCAGGCAAGGCCGCGGTTCGGCCGTGCGCGGCCGCACGTGTGGAGCATCCCGAGGTAAAGCTGCGGCCTTTGGCACCCAATGTGCGAGACGCGCCGGCGGGCGCGGCCGGCTCGTGACCATGGCCTTTGTGTGCGTGGCGGGCGCACCCGGCGTTCCCGAGCGTCCGGCGGTTCGGCATGGCCGGGCTAGGCCGCGGCTCGGCCGCGCGACGTGCGCTTTGGTGTGAGGTGCACGGCTAGATTCGGAGACGGGCGCCTTGTCTTCCCGGGTGGGAAGAACGCGGCGGTGCCTATGGCTACGACGGGCGATAGCGGCGTAAACACGACGAGCAAGGGACGGGTAGACGCCACCGTGGTCGATGGGTCGGGAGTGGGTTTCGCGGGTAGTGCCGAGTGCGGTGGTGCCGAGTAAGGCGTTGTCGGGTGGCCGACGGTCGTCGTCCTTCTCACCGGCGCGCTGGCTAGCTGCGGGTTGCGGTGTACAGTCACGGGTGGCGGCTTGGCAATGGCGGCGGCTCCGGATGGCGTCGAGGGCATGCCGTGGTGACGCCTCGGCGCGGCTCGCTGGTACCGCCGCGTACAGCCGCGGATAGGCGTGGACGGCTTCCCCGCCGGGCGAAGCGGGACCCGACCCGGCGGCGACGCGTCCGGCTTCTCTTCTCTCCGCCTCCTCTCTCCTCCGCTCTCCCCCTTCTCCTCTGTTTCTTGGCTGGGTGGGCCGAGGCGGGCAAATGCCACCGGAGCGGTGGCGCGGGCCCCGGAACCCCTAGGGTGCCCAAGGTACCCGTTTTATAGGGCGGCGGCACCATGGCGATGGAGACGGATAGCGGATGGGGGGATGGGAGGTCGGGCGATGATCGGATGGCCGGGAGCGTTGGAGCGGGGTGGTTCGTCGCGTTCCAAGGCGATTTCGAATCCCCGCTCCGGCCAAAAATGGAGAGCGAGGAGGTAAAGTTGGGGCTCTCCCTTGCCGGCAGCACTCGAGGCGGTGACGCGTCACGCGCGTTCTGCGGGTGCCAATTGGGGCGGCGGGCGAGAGGAGCGTCGCGCCTTGGCGTGATGCGGGGGGGGGGCGGGCCGCGGCCTGCTCCTAGCCCTTGGCCGCTTGGCCGCGGGCGTTGGATTCCTCCCGCCCGGACCGGTGCCGTGTTTCACGAGAGAGAAAAACAGAGAGAGAGGCGAGGGGAAAAAGATGACAACTGGGTCCCTTCGCCCACTCGCCATCGACTTCGGCATGGGGGAAAAGACCGATTTGCCCCTCACCGGGTGTGACGTGGGACGACGGCTACGGCGTGTTGATGGGCCGGCCCATCATCGCTGGTGTGCATACTCGGGCGGTTGGGCCGAAGTCCGGCCGGTCGGGCCGGGCTCCGCTTCGTGGGCTCACGCTGAAAGTGGGATGAGGCAGCGTTGGGCGCTTGCTTGGGCCGGCTAGGGTGTCTTTGGGCTAGGCCGGCCGGTTCATCCAGCCGAAATGGCCTTTGTTATCTCCTTCCTTTTCTAAAAGCTTTTCTATTTTCTCGCTTTTCTATTTCCTATTCCATTCTATTTCCATTCTAATCTAAACCATGGTCTCCTATGTTGATATACATGTGTGCCAAGCATGTATATACCCTTAAGGTGGTCCACTAGGGGTCACTTAGGGTGTAGGGTTCCATTCCAAAGGTTGGCAACACAAACAAGGTCGATTTGACAAATTAAAGTTGGTTGATTTTATTCATCACATAAAATCATAAAACCCCAAATCATTCCTTGTTTAAAATGCAAATGCTCAATCAAGCTATTGGGGTCTACTTGTGCAACTAGGTAGGGTTTCCTAGCATGACAAACACCAAACATGGGTTCTTTCACAAAAAAATTTTGTTGGTTGTGATTTTTGGTGTTTGGTATTTTCGTGGTTGTTACACCCCCGGAAGTGGTGAAGGGGGACCGAGATCCTTCATGGCAAACTCCCCGCCAGGGGGCCGATATGACACGCCAAGGAGCCGCGGCCGAGGTCGTGGAGGACAATGTCATCAACATATAGCAAAGAGTAAGCGCCTCAGCCCATGGCGATAGACGAATAGAGAAGTGTCGGACTTGGCCTCTCGGAACCCCAAAGTGAGAAGGAAGGTGGCAAACCGGGAGTACCAAGCACGGGGAGCCCGCTTGCACCATATAGTGACTTGTTGAGCCGGCAAACCGATCGGGCCGACCGGGGTCGACAAACCCCGCCGGCCGATTGCGGACACCGTCTCGCACAAGGTGCCATGTAGGAATGCATTCTTGACATCCAACCGATGCAACGGCCAAGAGCGAGAGAGCAAGCAAGCGAGGATCGTGGCGCGATCGCTGAAGCGGGCTTGACCACCGGACTGAAAGTCTCATCATAATCAACCCCGGCGGCGGGTGAAGCCTCCGAGGACCCGGCCCAGTCTTGTACCGCTCCCGGACTCCCATCGGCTGACGCTTGTGCGTCCATATCCACTTGCTGGCAGGACCACATTGCCACCCGGACGGACGCGCACAAGGTCCCACGTCGGTTGGCAAGAAGAGCCTCATGCTCCTCTTCCATCGCCTTGCAGCCAATTAGGATCCGCCAATGCAGCGCGGACACGAGGAAGGAAGCGGAGAGACCGGTGGACTGCTCTCGGTGGCGGGAGAGGGCCCGCGGGATTCGAGAACCCCACACAAGATGGCGAGTCACCATCGGGTGAGTGTGACGGGGTCTCGGTTGAACGATCTGGCGGGTGGTAGACCACGGGCGCCACGACCTGTCGTGGTGGTGGCAAAGGTGGAGGGAGCCGGAGCCGGTTCAGGCACCGAGGCGGGCGCGCGACGAGCGTACACTGCGCCGGCCGCCACGCCCGGTCCCCGCTTCAAGAGGGGCACGACACGGGCGCCGGGGCCGCGGGGCGCAGCCGGGGACGCCGGGGCCGCGCGTGGCCGTACGGGGATGCCGGGGGCCGCCCGTGGCATGGCCCAGGCGCCGGGGCCCGCGCGTGGCGCAGGTAGAGGCCCCCGGGAGCCGCGTGGCGCAGGCAGACCTCGGGCGCGGCGTGGCGCGCGAGAGGCTCGAGGGGGCGCGTGTGGCGTGGCGTAGGGGAGCCCGTGGTACCTGTAGAAAGAGGCTAGAAGGTAAATGGTGGCTGAACCACCGGTCGGCAACAGGGGACTCCAAATTCGAGAGGTGGAAGGTGTGGAAGAAGAGGAGTAGGGGAAATCCGACTCGTCAAAGACAACGTGCCGGAGAGGAGAACTCGGTGGGAGGAAAGGTCGTAGCAAAATGGTACCCCTTATGGTCAAGGGAGTAGCCAAGGAACACACACCGTGTCGGCGGGGCGCCAACTTGTGAGGAGCAAGTGGTGGCGTGTTTGGGTAACAGGCACACCCGAAGACACGGAGGTGATCGTAGGTGGGAGGGGAACCCAAAAGAGCGTGGTGTGGAGTGGGCGCGGGGCAAGGCGTGGAAGGAAGGCGGTTGAGCGAGGTGGGTGGCGGTGTGGAGGCTCGGCCGTAAGCGCGGCGAGGCCCTGAATAAGAAGAGTGCGCATGATATCGTTCGTGGTGCGTATCATCCGCCGGCCTTTCCGCTCGGGAAGAAGTATACGGACAAGACATGCGCAAATGAACACCCCGAGAGAGGAAGAAAGAACGAGGGCGTTGTTATCGAACTCACGCCCGTTGTCACACCGACGCCTTGATGGTGAGACCGAACTGAGTGGACACCCGTGCAAAGAAGTGGAGTAGGGTGGGAAACGCCTCGACTTAGCACGCAGTGGGAAAGTCCAAGAGTAATGGGAGAAATCATCAACCAACACCGGATAATATTTGAGCCCGAAATGCTCGGTACAGAGAGGTCCACAAATCACAAATAACATAAGATCAAAGGCATGCGTAGCACGCCAAGAAGAAGAAGAAAAAGGTAGTCTAACATGACGACCGAGCTGACACGCATGACAAAGATGCTCGGCATGAGTACGAAAGTACAAGCGATATCCGCACTACTTAATGAGTCGAGCCAAAACGTCGCGCCGATGACCGAAAAATGGGCGGTGCCGATGGTAGAAGACGGCGCCACGGCAAGAGCAAAGCAGCAGAAGACGGAAGGCGAAGAGGTGTAACGTGCTCTCACATCGGAGAAGTGGTCGCCGGAAGCCAAATCCTTCACAAGAAGACCGTATGTCAAATTCGACAGAACAAGAGTTATCGCCAGTGAACCGACGAATAGAAAGAAGATTGTGGACCATCCGAGGAGCAACAATAACATTGGAAAGGCGAAAAGGACCAAAAGTGCGTAACCCACGAGGTGACCGGAAGACAGAACCATTCCCCACCATGATAGAAGAAGGGCAAGAGGGGGTGGGGAGGGTGAAGAGTCGAGAGTATACCAAAGATCCGAGTGTGGTGGGTAGGAAGCCCCAGAGTCGCTAATCCACTCGGCGGTGGTGTCGCCCCATGGTGCCGGGATCGAAGCGAAGCTCGCCCGATTCCACCCCCCCGCCAGACGGGCTAGGCGGGTGGAGGAGCCGAGGTCGGCACGGTGGGAGTACATGGCGGCCGCTGAGTGGGGGTCGAAATGTGTCCGCCGCCGCCCGGGGAACCGCCACATGGAGATGCGCCCGTCCCATGGGTTGGTGAAGGAGGGACAGGGGCACACCACCGGGAACTGGAAGGGGAGCAGCGGTGGAGTGGGTCCGCCACGTCCGGGCCAGCTCGCCTCCGCCGAACCCCGTCCGGCACCACCACCACCACCACGACCACCACGGCCGCGACGGCGACCACCACGACCACCGCCATCCCCGCTTGGCCCGGGAGGAGGGCGGCCGGCCGGCACGGCTGCAGAGGACGCCGGCGCCGGGCGGGAGAGCGGGCGGTGCGGGGCGTGCGGCACGGCGCCCGGTGAGCTCCTCAAGCGCGAGGTCGTCCCCGGACTGCGGGAAGGTGGGGAACGGCGTCCGGCGTGTGATCCGTGTCTTCGGTCGCGAACCGGCCGTTGAGGCCACGCAGAGGTTGAGCACCGGGGCGCGATCGTCCAGCGGGTACCCAATGTCACGAAGAGCGTCGGCCTTGAGCTTCATCTCGCCGGCGGTGGTCGCAGCGCAGAGGTCCCCCGGACGGCGCGGAAGTCGGCCTCGAGCCGAGAGCCCGGGCCTCGGCGTTGGCGAAGAAGTGCCCCTGGATGGCGAGCCAAGATACTGGCAAAGCGGCACCGTGAAAGACGAACGGTGTCCCGGAGCTCGAGGGAGATGGTCCCAACGATCCAGGGAGGGCGACGCAGCCGAGACGCCGCCCGCGCCGCATCCGCGCCGCGAGGGGTGTGTCGAGGCGCACGTGGTCGTCGATGGCGTAGCGACGGAGCGAAGGAGCATCCGTCGCGCCGACCGGCGTGCGAGGTGTGCGTGGAGTCGAGCACGGCGGTGACGAGGTTCTTGACGTGCGTGACGCCGACGGCCCGAGGTGGAGGTAGGCGACCATGGGATCGGCCGGGTCGCGGCGCTACGGTGGAGAGGGCACCGGAGGTGGGTGTGCCGGCCCGGGAGGAGGAGGTGGCGCCGTGCTCCGCGAAGATGGGGTTGGGGGCGGAGGGGCCGAGAAGGAACCGCCCGCCTCGCCACTGGGCGAAGCGAGCATCGGCGCGATCGCGCCAAGGCCTCCAAGCGAGGGCAGGTAGCACGAACGCGCCCTGCGCCTCGGCTCGGACCTTTGCCGCCGAAGGGCACGGGCGAAGCTCGCGTCGTCCAGGAGCACCATCGATGACCGCCTTTGCTCGAAGAGCAGCCCACGGTGAGTGGCGCATCTCGCGGTGGTATCCCGAGACCCTCACCAGGCCGTAGAGATAGGTAGCGGCGATGTGGGGTCACCACCATGTGCGACGGAGGATGCGGAAGGCCGGTGGACGTGGGCGGGCTGCACAGGGGCGGGTCTCACCCTTTGCTGCATCGGAGGCGGGGGAGGGCCACGGTGCCCCCGCCCGCTCCAGGAGGAGCCCGGCGGCCAGGGGCGCGTCGCCAGAGCCACCGGGACCCTCGCCACGCGCCGGGAGACCCCCCCGCCCCGAGGAGTAGCCCGGCGAGCCAGGGGGCGCGCCCAAGAGCCTCACCTGGCAGTGCAGGAGGTGCACCTGCACCCCCGCCCGCTTAGGAGGAAGATCGCCTGGCGCGCCCGCGTCGCGTAGAGGGCAGCAGCCAGCCGTACGGCGCGCCGGGCGCCGGCGACGAAGACATGCTCGAGGGGCGGGTCGGGGGCGCGAGCGGGTCCGGGCGCTCCGGAAGAGGAGGACGGGCCGGCGGGCGGAGCCCCCGCGCGCCGCGACGAAGGCGCGCCGGGCGCTCGTCCCCGCGGCCACGCCCGCCGCTCGCTGATGGGAGGCCCGCCAGAGAGGATCGCGCGGGGGAAGGCTGCCCAAGAGCGCATCCGCGTGAGGATAGGAAGGGGAAGGAGGAGAGGGAGAGGAAGGAGGGCAGCTCGGCCCGGGCGGCGGCGCCGGCCGGCCGCCATGAACCGCGGCGGCGGGGAAGGGATCGGGAGGGAAGTTCCTCAGGCGATATCATGTAAGAGAGTAAGTGATTGTGTCTATTCCTTCAAACCCTAGAAGGGTGGGCAATATAATTGCCGTACATGGGCCACATGGGTCTAGCCTCATGGGCCTACACATATACACTAACAACTTTAAATTAATTTATTATAAAATTACATTTCATAATGAATCTAATGATATTTATTTGATAACATAAATGTTGATAGTTTTTTATCTATAATTAGTTAAATTTGGGATAGTAAACCGCGATATCGTGCTAGAATTGCATGTATTTTGGAACGGAGGGAGTATTATTATCCGGAAGAAAACCAATAGCGCGGGCGCGCGGTCACCGACGTGTGGGGCCGCGAAACATGTCGCCTCACCTCGCCACGGCCGCTTCCGCTTCCTCTCCCTCTTCCTCCGCCCGGGCGGTGGCCGGGGTGCCTTATCAGGCCCCTCCTTCCTGGTCCCCGTCCCCGGGCGCCGCAGCGCCGTATCCTCCACCCGCCCGCCCGCGCCAAAGATGCCTCAGACGCCGCTTTGTGCTCCTCCCACCACCGCGTTTTTGAAACTCGCTTATAAGCCGAGCGACTTATCAAATACGCCATGGTCTCGAAATCGATTCCCAAATAAGCGGGGTGTTTGGTTGTCCCGATTATTTGTGGTGGATTATTTGTTCTCGAGTGTAAAAGACGAAATTGCCCCTTATCCAAAAGGGAGGGACTTCTCCGCAAGGAGGTGTCGATCCGCCGACGACGTGCAATCTCCAGCAATCTCCAATGGAGGGGCCGCCGCAACAACCGGGAGCGAGGGAAGCCGCTACCGAGATTGCCGCCAGTGCCGCCGGATCACCTGAGGGAGATGCACACAGCCAGAGACCGCGCGGAGTCCGGCCGGCGAACGGGCGGCCGACCGACGAACTGGGTGCCGCTCCAGGGGAGGGGGTGCCGCCCCGAAGGAGGTGGTGCCGCGCGCAGCTCCCGGAAGATGCAAAGGCCACTCCATGGCCTTCGCCGGGCGCCGGTCCTTCCGATGGGCGTGAGCGCGGGCGAGGGAGGGGAGAAGAGCCGCGGGGGGAGGGGAGCCGGCGAGGAGGGGATCCGGTGGGGATCGCTCCACCGGGCGCCGGTCCCGGGCGACGGGAGGAGCGCCGGGCGCCGGTCCTCGATCCAGATCTCCGCGAAGCGACGCGAGTGCGGGGAGGGTGGGGGCGAAAAGCGGGGGCGGGGCCGGGGCGGGTGTGGGAGGGCAGCCGCTGGAAATTGGTTCGCTTATTTCGTAACGCGCCTGGGAGTCGCCAAACGCCGTGTTGGAGTGGCTTTTCTTGCGACTGCGACCCGAGAACGCAGATGGATAAGCGAGGTGTTTGGCGGGTTTAAATGGATTATTTTGCTTATAAGCTACATTGCCGTATCCAAACAGGCCACTCCTCCGCTGCGGCGGCGGTTTAGGAGGCGCGGCGCGGGCGGAAGCAGCTCGGGATGACGCCTCCGCTCTACGACTATCTCCTCGCCAACGTCCGCGAGCACCTCGTGCGCCACTCCCTCAATCTGCAACTGATTTTGGTTTTGCGGTCAGTCTTGTTTTGGTTCTGACTGAGCGCCTCATCCTCGATTTTTCCAGATTCTCCGGGAGCTTGGCGAGGAGACCGCGCTATGAGAGGGAGCCAAATGCAGGTGCGTGTAATGCACAGCGTGGTATTGATGAACTTTTGTGCCCATGTTTTTGCTGCTCCCATCGTGTTAGATGCATAGATCAAGTGCTTATGCTTATGCTTCTGCAACAACGTCACAGTAGTCAGTTCAAGTGCAAAGACTCGGAACGACAATCCACGATGTACCTCTGATGCAAAGCTGCCATTACATTTGCAGTTCTTCAACGTCAGCTGGCCATTCTCAATTAGTTCTCCAGAGTGCCATATTATGAATATATGATAAGGTTGGCATTTGGTTGTATCACACTGATGCTACCACATTACATTCTTTTTTTTTCGCGTACCATTGGCACGTATTCTATTAAGGGAAATTAGAGTTTTTTACACGCCGCACACCTTAGCCAAAAGGATTGGCCGGCATACGAAAAGCACACATACAAGAATCACCGGGCTTCAACGGTGCTGCGATACGGATGTACTAAAAATAGAACTAGTGCGCCGACGAAGGTGGTCGACCGACGGTCGTGCCCGCGCCTATGGCTCCCGCATCGATCTCCCACCGGTGCCGCCAACGCACGGGTCCGCAGCGATGGGGAAGATCTCGCGCAGCCGCCTCCGTTTGCCGGGAGAGCCGGGCGCCGCCGGCGCAACTGAACTTGCTCTTTAGCTCGGGACCGGAGTGCATGACGCCGTGTCGAAAGTGGGCGCCCCTCGCTTGCCGAGCAGCAGCAGCAACGCCTTCCGCCTGATCTGACCCCCCCTCACGCTTCCCGCGCCCGGGCACGCCGCACGGCCCACTCCTCATCGCTGATCCCGACGAAGCGTAGGGTGGGCTGCCCGCAGAGGATGGGCACGCCAAGCGGTTGGGAGATCGACGCCAGAAGTCCCGGACGGAGGCATCGGGCACCGCCGCTGGCACCGCAATGAGGGCCTCCTCGGTGTCGACGCTCACCCGGGAGGACCAGGGGGTGGGTAGCTCGTGGGTGCCCTGGGTCCGAGCACCGCACTCATCCCCCGAGAAGGTGGCACCGAGCGCAGGAAGGATTTTGCGACGTTCTCCCACCCGGAGGATGGCGCAAAGATCCCTCGGGATCCATGGAACCTCGCGGCGATGGAGTGGTCGGGGTAGGCGCCGCGTTCCCGGCCGCTTGGCCCACTTGTTGGATCGACCCGCCGCGCCGCTTCTCCGGTCGGTCGTCGCGAAGGCGGACTTGGCGGCCAGCCGGCCGCCGCGGCTACGCAGATCCGATCATCATTGATGACCCTTGTCCTCCGCTGCCCAGGCCAGGGCACGGCCGGCTTCGCCATGATGTCGGTCGGGCGAGGCGAGGACCTCCGAAACTTCTCTACCGGCAAGAGCCGGCGCGTCGGTGACGGTGTGTACCCCAGCTGGTCGCGGCGCCATGAACCGATCCAGCCCCTCCATCAAGGGCGCGATCGCATGAACTCGCACTCCCGATGCCGAGGGGCCGGGCCGGGCGACGCGAGAAGAGACGCCTTGGAGGTCCGCCACTACCCGTGTCCTCCGAAGTCTCGGCCCCCGCTGGGCGTAGCGACCATCTTGCGCAGCGGCGAAGACGGCTCGAACTGCGCACGTGCAAAGGTGGCGTCGAGGTGGGCGACCGCAAGACGACGAGGGACGCCGCTGAAGCTCGCCAAGCATCGGGTCCACCTGAGCGGGGACGCCGCTGCCACAGGCGACCTCAGCGCTAGCGGTCCAAGAAGGCGGGGGCTGCCTGGCCCGTCCCCCGCCGACGCGACCGACGCCTCGGCCGACGTCGACTGTGTGCCCCTCTGCGCACGTCCAAGGCCTACCAAACTGCATATGCATGCAACGAACTGTACTGTGTTGTTTCGTGGTATGCATCCTGTTGTTCCTACAGGTATTTTTGGAGGTTGTTAGGAGAAATACAGATAATAATGTTTTTCTTGATCTTATTGTTGGGCTTAGTTGTGGTTTTCTTGCTACTCCCTTGCATCACCTCGGTCTCCTTGTAGCATATCAAATATACATCTCCTTTTGCCGTATTTTTCCTGGAAATATTATGATGGTTTCCATAGCTACTGTACAGTTCCAAATTCGTGTATATGTTTCAAGAAGCAAGCTATAAATAATAGATCATTGACTGTCTAATCTGGCACCTTTGCCTTTGTAGGTTTCTCCCGCTCAGGCTCAGCTGTTGGCAATGCTTGTGCAAATTATTGGGGCGCGTCGTTGCATTGAAGTTGGTGTGCTTACTGTATGTTAACTGGTTACTTTACCATTTTGGAATTTCCTATACCATCCACACCCAGTCAGAAAAACAAAACAATAGCAATCCACTTTTTCTACGTGGAATTTGAGCGTTTTATAGCAAACTAGCAATGAAAAAGGCCTACATCAGCTAAGCCTTGGCCCTAGAGTGCACAACTTCATTCAAATGTTGAGGAAATGTATAGACTTGCACATATAAAGCTTTCCATAGAATTATTGATGCTTTTAGCTACCATAAAAAATATGATGTTTGTGTCAATAAGAATATATGACTGGGTAAGAATGTTCTTTGTGACAAACAGACAATTTGGTGGTATGCCCTGTTTAATATTTAGCCATGAAATTTTCCATTGTTGCAGCATGTTGGAAGTACACTATACTTATAATCGAAGTAAATGGTAGTGCTGTAATGCTGAATCCTGCAGGTTGCATAAGCTTTCCTTCCTTCTTCTTTAACGGACAATAGGTTCATGTGTTGCAGCGAAAAACATTCATTGTACACCTTGTGAAAAACAACTTCATGCATATAGAAATACCAAAATACTGCAAATCCTGTTGTCTGTGTCTTAGTGATGCTTTCATCTTTGTATAGGGGGTATTCATCATTAGCTGTTGCACTAGCCCTCCCTGAATCTGGTCACTTGGTTGCTTGTGAGAGGGATGAAACTTGAAAGATGCCTAGAAGTTGCCAAGAAGTACTACCAACGTGCTGGTGTTGCACAAAAGGTAATTCATATTACTATTCACCTCTTTTGCATGGGATAGAAAGTTAAAATCAAATGTGTATGGTTTTTAAGCCAGCTTGAGTTTTTTGCATAATAAATTCAAGATGCTTAAAGTAGTCCAATGACCTTTTATTTGTGCAAACTTGAAAATTCTTCCAACAAAACTGTTTTTCGTGCTCATTTATTTTATTTGTGATATCTGTTACATTGTCCTTGTATTTGTGTTACATTGTATTGACTATTGAGTTCAGCACGGTAGTGAATGAAATTAGGGGAAAAATTGTAAACTGCATATTGTATCTGTTTCATTAAAAAGTCAAATCTTCATGTTATTAAGCAGTAATTTTGTTTCATAACTATCTCTAAGCATTTTAAGCTGAAAACACTGAGTAGTGAGTATCTGGAACTTCCCTACAATTGTAATAATTACTGTTATATGGTACAATCCATTTATGATTTTGTGCTCTAAAATTTCTGTGCTGGTCGATTCATAGATTGATGTGAAACATGCTTTAGCTGTGGATTCTCTAAGATCATTACTTGATTGTGGCGAAGCTTCCAGGTATTCTGATGGTTTGTTATAATCCATCATCAACTAAGTAGCGTCTTAACTTTCTATCTAACCTTTACTTTCCATCTTTTCTAGCCATAACTTTGCATTTGTTGATGCTGACAAGAGAATGAATGAGGAATATTTTGAGCTTCTACTAAAGCTAGTAAGACCTAACATATGTTCCATCAATTGGATATATGTAAAACACATGCTGCTTTTTGTCCTTTCCCCATAATGTTTTTCCTTTTAACTCTTCATGCCACTCCACCAGGGGGCTTTGCTCCATGGTTTCAGTTAAAAAAAACTCTTCATGCCACTTATGTTTGAACAAGTCATTTTTAAGAACCTTTGTTATCTCGTATTGGTTTATAATTCATTTATCTGCATAAAATAATAGCATTTATGGACTTATGGTGCTTTATGTGTTGACAATTCTGTTTTCTTCTATAGGTAAGAGTTGGTGGTTTAATTGTAATGGAGAATGTCCTTTGGTATGGAAGGGTTGCTGATCCACTGGTCAGTTATAATGTCTTTTAGATTTACAAATTATGTTACATGGTACACATCGTATTTAGCACACTCGGCTTTGTCAGATTGTTGACCCAAAGACAATCAGTATAAAGAACTTCAATAAGAAAGTTTTGGAGGACAAGCGTGTCGATATTAGCATGGTATCTTTTTTTTCCCTCTCCTTGTTATATTTTGTTATTTGGTGCATTGCATGTGTTTATTATGTGCAAACTTTCATAGGATCTTTGAAAAGCCTGCATAATTTTTGTCCTTCGAAAATATTGATTTGTAGCAGTACTGCAACATCAGCTTGCTGCATTTATGGACAACAGCATTATTTGATTTGGGACTCTTGCAGGTGCCTATTGGAGATGGGATGACAATTTGCCGGAAGCTAGTAGATACTTGACTTCACAATGTTTTATGTAGATGTAGAAAATTTCTTACCAAGGTCAAGCCTTGAAAGATCAAACTGATATGGATTAATCAAGTAAAGAGGATTATAGGTGATGAACCTCTTGACATTGACAATCTAAGAGAGCTATTGGCCTGGGCTCTACTAACCTCCATGGTAGAAATTGGTGCTGCAATGTCCATTAGATGTCGATTGCTGGACTGGACAGTAACACAGCTTGGCTATTTTTCCTGAATTGACTTTTGCTGCTTAGAACGCTGAGGTGAGCTTGTCGTGCAGATAGTACAAAACCAGCCTGTTGCTATGGTGTTTTGTTGACAGACCAATGTTTTTATATGCACCTATCCTCTGGAGGACTACTCAATTTAAGAGTAATATTGTGTGTGGAGCAAACCCGGCCTCACGCTATCCACGTCGTTCAAAATTTTTCGGCCCTTGGATCGACAATCCGGCGGTGCTGCTGCTCTTCCAGGGCTGAAATATATACCCGTTCCCCTCGTCCCCGGCAAAAAAAAAAAAAAAAAAAAAAAAAAAAAAACCCCTCTCTCTCCTCTCCCTCTCTCCGTCTCTCTCGACGCGAGGAGGGCGTGAGCCGCGCCGGCGGCCCGCCGCTCCCGCCTCCCCTCTCCGCCTCCTCTCTCTCCTTCTCTCTCTCTCTCTCCCCTCCTGGCGCGGCAAAAGGCGATGGAGGCGGCGGCGCCTCACCTAAACCCTAGATCGACACGGGGGCTGTCCACCGCCGCCCGGCTGGCCAATGGTCGGCGGCTGCCGGCCGCTGCGCAGGTTGAGTTGCTCTCTCTCTCTCTCTCTCTCTCTCTCTCTCTCTCTCTCTCTCTCTCTCTCTCTCTCTCTCTTCCCTCTTCCCTGCGCCCGCGCCCCGGCGCCCGGCGTGGAGGCCGCCGGCCCGGGCGGGTCCCGGCCGAGGCCGCCGGCCTCCCCACGCGGCCCGGCCCAGCACGGCCGGCCGACGAGGACTCCGGAAGACGAGTGACCCCGGGTGAAGGCAGCCTCTCTCCCTCGCTTCTCCTCTCCTTCACTCGCCAACCTTCCCCCGGGTCGATCCATGGCCTCTGCGACCGCATCCGGGGCCTCCATGGCCGGATCCGTTCGTTCCCCACCGAATCGAATCCGTTTGGTTCGCCCGATCTTGAGAGAGCGGGCAAGTAATCCATATTCTGGTTTCTTTTTGTTTTATGCTCGATTTGTTGAACTATTATCTTGGTATTAAATTTTAATGTCCCCTTCCATGAAAGCCTTGCATCACAATGGAGTTTAAACATTGGCTTCTTGTACCGTGCCTTGACCGACCACTACATCGGTCGAGTCATGCAATACGTACATGCCTAAGCAACTCCTTGCTTGACGGGTTGATGGCTTGGGCTGCATGTATCACATGATTCTATGGCTACTGTGGATTTAGAATCTTCGAGGGTATGTTTGGTTGTGATGATCGGTTTGGAAGACTCTCGTGAGCTTGGGTGCACGGCCGATGATGACTTCGCTTTTGAGAGGAGGTGGCACCGGAGTTGGTTCTGTTATTGGTGTTTCTTGGGAGTATCATAAAACATGTGAAACATCCACCTCTAAGCAACTCCTTTAGCCTAGCTGGGTTGATGGCTTGCATGCTTCCATGGATGCTTTGGTCTTGGTTTTGTCGCCGTTTTGGGCTTTAGAAAGTGATTGCCACCGATGACTCTATCTAGGAAAGGAATAACAAAGGAGCATCGGTCCCGAGGCCAAGTGATGATTCCATCTTAGGCCTTTCATTTTGTTCACTTAACTTATGCTTTTCTTTGCAACTTTATGGCCAAATATGATCATGGCAGTCATCAAATCATGCGATGCATCCATGATTTGGCCAACTTTATGGATGCAAATAGTCATCAAATGTTTGGTTTGTGGTGATGATTCTTTTTGGGAGGAATTATTAATTTGGACCGTGTTTTCCTTACCAGCTTAGTATGATGCTTGTCATTTGGTCAAAAAAATATAATGCATGTTGCGTCCTTTTTTTGCACAAACTTATCTTATTCAGTTTCCTAACAGGTTGTAGCTTATGCCACTTGCACTCTAATAATATGTGAGGATTGATAAGGTTCGGCTTGGTATTTGTTGGCGTGAGATACCGGTGTTTTCATGACATTCCCTACCAGTCTCATAATATCCCAGTCCTTGTTTTGCATAAACACTGCCTTTTTTAAATACAATCAATCATTGAGCTTAGTGTATTCTTTCATACATATTTATGGTTCTGGTATATTATATATTTGTATGGATTTAAAATATGCAACCAGGTTCGGCTACCTCATTACGATTTGGCTATTTATTTAATACCTCATCGAGGATTTGACTATTTATTTAAAAGATATGAATATAGCAAGCCATAGCGCGACGACACACTATCCACGCCGTTCAAAATTTTTCTTGGCCCTCGGATCGTCCAATTCGACGGTGCTTGCTTTGCTCTTCCAGCTGAATATACCGGATAGCGATCCAAATTGCTCACCGTCACCTTTCCCCTCGTTCTTCCTCCTCTTCTTTGCATTGCTTGTGTTTTCCGGATTTTGGCTCTTGCTTTCTTTGGAACTTTGTGCACGGTTATGCTCATGTTTGGATGTGGCAGATTATTGAGTCATGCAATACATACATGCCTAAGCAACTCCTTGCTTGACTGGGTTGATGGCTTGGGCTGCATGTGTCACATGATTCTATGGCTACTGTGGATTTAGAATCTTCTTCGAAGGTATATTTGGTTGTGATGATCAGTTTGGCGGAATCTGTTGAGCTTGAATGCACGCGGCCGATGATGACTTTAGTTTGAGAGGAGGTGGCACCGAGTTGGTTCTGTTATTGGTGTTTCTTGGGAGTGTCATAAAAACATGTGAAACATCCACCTCTAAGCAACTCCTTTAGCCTAGCTGGGTTGATGGCTTAGGGTGGATGGCTTGCATGCTTCCATGGATGCTTTGGTCTTGGTTTTGTCGTTGTTTTGGGCTTTAGAAAGTCGATGCCACCGATGACTCTTATCTAGGGAAGGAATAACAAAGGAGCATCGGTCCGAGGCCAAGTGATTTGATGACTGCCATGATCATATTTGGCCATAAAGTTTCACGGGAGCTCTCATCAAATCATGGATGCATCGCATGATTTGATGACCGCCATAAACTTTATGATTTGATGACCGCCATAAACTTTATGGCCAAATATGATCATGGCGTCATCAAATCACCGCCGAGCTGCTCCACACCCTTTTTTTGCTATACATGTCTCTTTTTTCGTTTATGTAATTTTTGCCTTTTTGTCTATCAAATGACCCTTTTGCAGCTAGAGCCGCGAATCTCAATATGGGTCATAACCTTTCTTCCCTCTATCATGCGAGGCAATCGGGAACTTAAATTGGCATGATCTTGTGTACTTTGTGTAAACCTGTATACAAGTTTTATAAGTCTGTAAACCGTCTCACCTTTAAGAGTTTAATTAGCGATTACAAAAACCTTGATGATAAGATATTGATCTTAGTACATCTTAGTGATGTTATCTCAAACTTAAGCGCTTTCGCATTTTGTGGCTAGATCGATGTGGTTAGTGGTGAAGAAACGAAAAGGACACACGGAGGCTCCAACGGGTATGATACCGTATGATTGTTGTGAGACATGATAGCTTTCCTTATCGGTTTGCATTTTTTTCATAGATCAGATTTGATATTTCCTTTGGATTACGCACAGGTCCAGCAAAGATGGAAAAGAGACGGCCAAAAGTTTCTCAACTAAAGAGTATTCACTAACTCAAACCCAAACACCAATGATGATAACCTTTGCCATATCCTATCTAGATGCCATGGTATAATTTGGTAAGTTCATGTTATTTTTACATTGGAAATCTGTTGAGTGGAAGTAGATCTTGCACTTGAAGACGCGAAGACCTCACGTAAGTTAATCCTCTTGGAATTATTAATTAGTCATGTTTGAAATAATACCGGCGATTTTTTTTTGTCAACTTACTATATTGAAATAAAGTTGGACAAGATAGCTATTTCTTAGATGGTTGGAAGGTTGGAGTAAGATCATCTGAAAATAAGAATTATTGGTTAATAACATTAGCTTGCTTTTTTGTCAACTTACTTGTGTGGATCTAGATCTATCTTGTTTATACTTACGACCTTGGAATGACATTGGCTACAACCGACGGGTTGCTAGAAAAACTAAAGAGATATGGTGTTGTTGGGGTTACGTCATATGGACTACTTAATACCGTCTACTATCATTGCATTTTTATTAGTCCGGTAAGAAATGTTTGTATCTGCGAAATCTTAGACTTAATGCTACATTGTCTGCGCAATTTTTATTTACTGAAGAAACATTTCTTTTTTATAACCGCAAAATGTAAAATGTTTAGTGCCTTGATAATGATAAACAAAGCTGGGGTTTACTTAAGCAAATTGTTCAATTTAGTGAAGTTCCACTAAACAAACAATTGAGCAAGCATTATGAACATTTAGGTGGATAATGTATATTACAATGATGTGCTTTTCAGGTTTTATTTTGCGCCTGCTCCTGGCAGGATGGGTTATGGTGCAGCTTGTTGAGAGGTAATAGTTGTAAGTTATTTTTTCTTTTTTTTGCACATTACCTGTTTATGCTGTAGTTTTAGGGTTTATGGTTTATAATAACGGGGCCATTGCGATGCAGGGTCACTACTATTGCACCATGTGTCATATCTCGAGTATTGGAACTATCGTGCTCTTGATGGTGCTTGCTCTAAAGGTACTAGACCATGTATGTGTGCCCACACTTCACTAACAAATTTCATTCTCCTGACACCTGAAGCTTCCAATCTATGTGCAGTTGTCTCTAAGCTGTGTGTCAAGAAGAAAACTAATCATCACATGATCACATAGTACTGGTTATCCAAGATTAAATGTTAATCCTACTTATGCTATCTCACCTATTAGACATAATGCTCTGTTGAGTGTGCTTATATTGGATTGTGGAGAACAGACAAACTATGCAGTGTTAGTTGTTGTTTAAGCCCTTGAATTGTTACTCAGATTTACTAAAATTCTGTGGGAAGGGTGCATGCCATTATCCATAATCATTTCTGTTTTTATAGAAAATTATTTGGGTAACATCCATATGAATATGAAACATCAATGATCAATGCACGATGAACACGCTAATCATGTCTTGACATGTCATGCAGCCAAGCACAGGAGCCTAATCGTGGAAGGTACAGCAACCATATGTCAGATACCAGCTCCTCCTCGATCCTATGGCGCCTCCTCTCGACGAGTCTTTCTACCTGCTGTGAGGTATACCACAGCCACGCCCCTTACAGTTGCATGTACACACTAAGATGGAATGGCCTAACGTTTACACATGTGCTTCCCAGACCGAGCCTGCAGCAGCAGCTTCGAATCGGATTAAAACGGCACCGCGACCGATGTGAAACATTGGTGATATCTTCGACGCCGGGCACCACAGCGCTTCACTCCTACATGGAGACATGCATTCCTCTTAGGCCATCTCGCACACCACGCTTCCTTTGTAGACTACCGCTGAACTCTTTTATGTACGATTATGACGAACTGAACATCTATAAACCCACCTGTACTATTAGTTCGTCCCGGGACAAATGGTATCTATGGTAATCGTAATATTTAGTTCATATCTGAACATCTAATCTCCATGTTATGCGTTTTCTTTACGAATACTACTGTGGCCATTGCTCGCGCCAAGCATGGGCGCTTTCAAATCACTAGTGATTCAATGAACCACATGCTGGGAATTGCAAGCAGACATATACTTTTACTGTAGCAGTATGCTGTGTACCAATCCGTGGAATTTTTGGTATCCCTGAACCTTATTTTGGAATTCTCATCTCTACTATTATTGGATTCTCAAATTATTTTAGTCCACTCAAAGAGACATTTCTCACTGAAACAGCTATGTCAAACCTAGGATGTGCGTCTCTTCAGTGGCCCTACCTGCTTGACCCCGGTTGCCTAAAGCCCAGAAGATAAAGAGGGGGAAGAAAAAATAAAACAGAAAATACAATACGAGCTCGCTAATAGTTTTTTCGAGATTTCTACCAGTTAGTTAGTGGTCTGATTTTTCTTTCATCAGTCGTTTTTTCTTTTTAATCTTTGGTCGGTCATTTTTTTTTGTTTATTTTCTGTCTCGGCTGGCTTCTGGGCTATCTCTTTTCGGCCCACTTTTGAATGTTACAAGTGCTTAGGAGAATCCACCTGGTAAAACCAGGGACAGCCAGTTTAAAGAGAAGATTTTTTTTTTTTTTTTTGTGGGCGTTTTCTTTCAGAAATTTTGTCTATTGCAGATTGGAAAAATCATTTGAATTTTTTTTGGTGCTCACTTGTTGTTGTTACTTTATTGGCTCCACGCGCACGTTCCTGTTTTTTTTTTTTTACTAGATGAAAAAATCGATTGATGCACATATAGAAATCAGTCGAATGATGATTAGTCACTTCCCAGTTCCCACAGAGTAGACAGCTTAACAAATGCTATCCGTTAAATACAGGCTACAAACTATATGTGTTGATTGGCACCTGAGGAACTATGGATATGTAGCGTTGGGTCCGTTGGGACAACGTATATCTAATGCACTCCAACTTTTTCCACAAGTGTTTGCCTTGGTTCTTGATTTTTAAGGTTCTGATGTATCCCACAGTCTGGAGTGCATAAGTTTCCTTGAAAGCAAAATCACATAGAAAACACATCATGTGAACTGCTCAGATCTCACATGTTGAGCCCTGATAGGCTGATACCACTACCACACATTTTTTCCCCGTTGAAGGGATTAGATAGTGTTGAAACTCCTACATTGCCAGCGTGTCTGAAACTGTTATCGAGCTTCTTCTCCAGTAAACCCCGCATGAACAATTCCCACTTCTAAAACGGTGGAACTGTCTGGTGTATCCTAAGCATTATTTCTCAGCCCTTGATTATGGATATAAGCTTGGCTGCATTATGATAATCTCCACAGATCCTAAGGTTCTTGAAGATCTTCAAGGGTCACCCCAAGGGAAGTGCTTATCAGACCAAAAGCGATGGCAAGCTTTTCACTGTGCCTCATCAGCATTTGTGCCTTCAGACTCTTCTCAACCATCATGCAGTACAAAATCAAGATCAGGAACATTGCCCAGTCGCCTTCAGCTCCTCCAAGTGGTCCAACTTGTCATGAATCAAATCAAGCTGAGGATGCAATTAATTTGTCATTAGATCTGAACTCATGTCTCACACCCTTTATCTGCATATCCAGCTATACCCAGGTGTTTTCTCTACTGCATTATCCTCCATCCATCCTCTCTAGACTCTAGAGACATTACATCACGCCACTATTTACCACAGCATAAATATTTGCTAGCTGTAAGTAGGCGCATGCATTCTGTGGATCCTGGCAAACTCCAAGTTCTTATAAACTCTACAAGAAGTGAACAAGGTGATCATGTCCACAGCTCTTTCAAGCAGACCAGCTCAGCAGAGAAGATCCACTATACATGAGTAATTTCCTCCTCAATGGCCTCACTGATCAAGCAGACCGCGGCAACCAATGCATTCTAGGAAACAACATTCCTCACCGGTGGCATGGCCCGGAACATGGCCTTGGACACCTCGATGGTCCCTTTATTAGAGAGCCCAGATACCATTGTGCTCCAGGACGTGACGTCCCTAACGGGCATCGTGGAAAAGATTCTCCACGCTACGCCGTTGATGTCGCCGCAGATCGGCGAAGCGGGAGACATGAGCGTGTTGTAGGAGACGGCGTCCGGTGCGGGACACTGTCGAACAGGCGGCGCGCGCCCACGAGGCGGCGATATACCAGCGCCATGGCGTGCATCAGCGCGCACGATGAGGAAGTTGTAGGTTGTCGTGGTCTTGAGCTGCGCCGACGCCGACGCCGGGCGAAGTTCCTTCGCCGGGACGCCCGCCGCGACGGCGGCGCTTGGTGGTGAGAGGGCGGGCGAGGATCATTTCACGTTAAGCCTCGGACTCGCACCCCCTTGGGGATTGGCATGGCGACAGGTTGGAGGCTACGCGGCGGCGGTGATAGGCCGGAAGGAAGGCGAATTCCGCCGTGATGTACTCGGCTTGGATCATCGGCGGCGAGCGTCGTAGCCGACGGACCAACTAGAAAAAGAAATCGAACATGAACTGTCCAGATGCCAGTGGGCGGACTTGATTTCTTGGGCTTTTCTTTCCTTCTAACAAAACAGTTGTTCTTTAAGATTTTTTTTTTCTCGGCAATTCAATATCTTGTTTTCTAAAGCAGCTCCGACAGTTTGCCATTTGTGTTTGACGTTCTTATATTTTGACAAAAAGTTCAAAAACAAGTCTGCAATAGTTTTGCATTTAGGTTTGGTAATTTGGGGGAGTTGGCAAAAGAGATCGTCATACGCATAGATGCGTGCACTACGACGCTGGACATTCGCGGCGCATCCGTGCGTATCGAAGAAGAGGTGGAAGGACATAAACATAATCTTATTTCTGTCGAGTTCTTGATGTAAGTTTAGATCTGAGCTTGCCAACTAAATTATGTCAAACCGTTGGAGATGAGCTCTTTTCTGATTTAGCATTTGGATTTGAGAGTTGGCAAACAAGAGCAATTGCCAAACCACAAATGGGGAAACTGTTGTAATTCTAATGCTACAAAAAATTACTCATAAAGTGCAAAATAATTTAGCGGACGTATGGTATAATGTGATAGGGGATATGAACCGATTGTGATAGGCCTGCTGTAGTAGTGTCTCAAACCATTTTTTTAATCATATCTTCTCACACAATGTAAATATTCCTTACCACTCTATAGGAAGTTTGATTATCTACGGCCTTGATAAATGATTACCCATTTAGGTCGATTCATTTAGAACATTTCAAACTAGGGCATATAATGGTAGGGGTGAAAATTAGAGACAATTAGGTGCCCCTCCGACTCTCTTTTAGTTAAATTATTTGTACTAAGAACTAGTATAATAATTTAACTAAAGAGGGTCAAGGGGCACCTGAAGGTTACCCCTGTACACCCTTATATGATGGTGTATGTGATGTGTCTAATGATTCTTGCCAAGTGTATAGTGTTTCATATTTGACTAAAGAATATATGAGAACAGGATAATTATTCTACTTTGACTCAAAAAATAAGAACACAAGAGCCAGGGAGTCTCATATTCTTGTGGCGGTGGAGGTGCTCAAGCACTTGCCAGTGAGGTGGTAACATGATGATTTTTTTTATCCTGGTAACATGAAGATTACTTTACACAAATAATGCGTAAATTTCAAAGTACTCACTATAGATATGTTTATTCCAAATACTAATCCAGTATAGCATACAAACAACTGTGGAAAAAAACCAAGTATCTTCAATATATAGGATTATGACTATATAACAATACTTCAATGCAGGGACAAGGAACAAAGGATATAAACGTTATTATTAAGTCCTATGAGTACAAACCCATACAAAATATGACATTGTAGGTCGCTTTAAATTTCACTCTCCTTTAGAGGTTTTCGACCAAGGACAAAGAATGTCACCGTAAAGATCTGTGCCCCCGTGATCATGCACGATCTATTAGTTCCTTTAAATATTAATTAGGCTCTTCAGTGCTATGATTATTTTTAAGATATTATAATTTACTTTCATCAAACAACACACATACTTGCTTCCCTTCACAAGGCCTTGGCCGCTAGTCTGTAGAATGTCGAACAGTTTATTGCAACCATTTGGGGTGATATGGAGGAACTCCAATGTGCCAACCTACAAGAGTATGGGAAAATAGTAGAGTAAGATTACTAATGACCAATACCTGCAGATTATATGCTTACCTATTACAAACATGATCGTAAAGTGGAGACTTGTTTGATTACAATTGCATGAGTGATGAAGCGTCCAACACGTGAGGTAGTGAAGTTGGTCAAAGAGAAATAGCCAGGATCTACTTCCTTATACCATGGGCATGGAGAGTCCTCAGCAAGATCCTTGGCAAACACAACCTATAGAAGAAAAAACAAAGCGAGTCATCTTACATCCCAAAGTAATTTCACTAAGATCTATCTCGATCAAACTGTGGTCCGTTGCATGCAGCACCTCGAATCCAGCATCTTTCATAGCTTGGATGCACTGACGAGTGCTGCGGAGGTTAGGCAATGCACAACCAAGCTCAATTTCAGCCTTGATTTCCCTATGTTTGGCATTGTTTGGATCAAATCCATCAGTCAAACACAACTCATCTACTGCAAAATATTTGCCAGGTTTTAGCACGCGGTATATCTCCTTGTAGGCTCCTAGCTGTAATGACAAGGTAGGGAACAAATTAAGCAAAACTAGAATGTGCATTCATTCAAAACCATAATTGTAAGTCAAAATTTATGATGTGACATATACTTGGATCAGGTGCATGCATGGTTGCCTCAATGGCATAGGCTGCATCAAAGGCGTTATCGGGGAGTGGCATGTTCATGAAGTCTCCCTACAATGGCCAATGAAAAAGTTAAAGCCCATTACGATAAACAATGGTTGTGACACAAAAGAAATTAGTATTCATGATTAAGAAAAGTACTTTACCTTTTATGAAGTCGCATTGTTCACTCAAACCCGCCAAATGAGTGAGCTCCTATAAAAAGCAGATAACCCATTTTACATTTGATATACATGTATATCTCAAGTTTTTGTTGACATTCCTAGAAATGTCGAACTTAGAATAGACAAACCTTGGCCCTTGATATCCGGTAAGAATTGTTGTTCAGTCCGATTATCTTTGTCGAGCTAAAATTATTTGCATTTGAGAGAGCTAGTTACATGGTTCGAGTATAGGATTAATTGAGTGGGCAGTATATATAATTCCATTTTATGGTGCATTACCCGAATCTTGCGATTTCTATTAAGGGTCCTCCAATTCCACATCCAACATCCAATACCTAGAATTTTACAAGGATATGATGCTAAATTTAAGAAAAACTCCTTTAATAACCACACTTTCTTCATAATTTGGATGTTAAAGTGAAACACAAATGTGCATCCCAAAAGGCCATTGTATGGTGCTGAGCAACCAACATATATATATGAAGAAAAATGTTTTGAAAGAAAACGGCAATAGTGTGGATAATAGACAACTTGATATGATTTTTAGCAATAAGTTATTCAACATGGACAGGCCCCTTTCAAATTTGCTTTGAAGATAAATAATGTTTCAAGTGAAATCTGCATGGATCTGATTTTAAGTTCACAAATAGCTAGCCTAATCCATCTTAGTATCATACCACTAATATGAATGCATAATATATCCAACATATTTATAATTGTGGTGCAAATTCGAAGGTTCACAAAGGACAGTAGTGCAAGATTTTCATTAAAATTTGTCTTTACATTGCAATTATTCTTGTAAAATTTAGAGATAGATGCTGAGAACATAAAAGGTATAGAGTTTATTATGTCGAATCAACCGAAATGTTTTGTTTTTGCACCAACCTTCATCCCCTTCTTGAGCTCTAATTGAAGAGCAATAAAATGCTCAAACCGCTTGATGCTTTCACGAAGAGTTTCTCCATGCCACCTAAAAAGATATAATGGAGTTGAAGAAAATGAAAGGATCAAAACTATGGTATAGGAAAGGACATCATCCGACAAATGAAGGTGTTAATTAGTAGTTGGATCAAGGTTGAAATTTTACCTCGGGGCAAAATGGATTGATGGACCCCAATGATATTCAACAAAAGCTGGTTACAAGATCATAGTACTTGTTGACCTGATTCATGTAGTGAGAATTAGTCGCACTTGAGTCCCATATATATTTTATTAAAACATTTGAATACTTATTAATGAACTAATTTGGTTGAAACCAAAGGAGATAATCTACCAAGTCAGCATAATTTGTCTTCTGGATTCTTCGTCACCTCCGTATAGGTCGTGATATTTTGCATATCTGATGCAATAGGAACACACAGGGTAAAGTGTCTACAAGGAAGGTGCCAAGTACAAACCAAAAAAAAAAATGAAAAGCAATTACTACTTTCAACCGCAAGAGCAACGACAAATATAATTGGGAGCGAATATGATCACCGAATGCTAACACCTCAACTAATGAGTTATATTCTATTGGTTGACGAAATAATGATAAGTAGGCCAAGAATCTTACTACTACAAATAGCACCTATAATTACGATTGGTATGTTTTTTATGCAACTTCAGATTGGAGCATTGCTGGGCCTTATTTCCTCAAGAATGTAGTAAAATTCTAAACAACTTCAGTGTTCGGTACTTAAGTTTGTCTTCGTGGATCGAACCTCTTGTTGATAGAGGATTTATTATATGGCCGAACATATTCAAGCCCAAAGGAAATGAGAATTGTAGATCACGGAGGAAGGAAAAAAAGTGAATGATATTTTTCCCCTGTTCAACGCGACGGGCATTTACCTAGTGTGAGATAAAAGTCTCATATTTTTGGATGCAAGCTAAGAACTTACCCTTCTTGGTACTTATATTAGGCTTGCCAAAGTATTATAGAAAACCTACTAACAAAGATTTAAAAGTCACCGCAAAAAGGATTGAAAAGAGGTTGGCACATGTTGGAAGGGAAATTGCTTTCTCTTGGTCGTGCGGTGTTGATTAACTTAGCGTTGTCAAGTTTACCTATGTTTATGCTCTATTATTTTTAAGTCCCTAGGGAATGCTTAAGAAAATTGAGTACTATAGATCAATATTCTTCAGGCAATACGATCAACGTAAAGAAGTATAGACTTGTGAAATGACACATCATTTGCAAACCAAAAGAGCAAGGAGGTCTAGGCATACAAAATCTTGACATACAAAATAAATGTTTGTTAATTAAGTGGGTGTTAATTTAGGCCAAGAAATCAACAAAAGAAGTGTAGACTTGAAAATTTTAGGCCATGAGATGAACCAAAATCAGGTTCTGGGAGGATACTTGCCTCGAAGAGACCCTGATGTCCTAATTTCTAAACTTGCATTATATAGTTCGATGAAAAAAGACTATAGCTGCAACAACTATTGGCACTATTTCACTTAGAAGAGCATTAGTAGGTAATAAAGAATTGTTGGAGTGGAAGCACCTAGTAGCAAGAATGGCAAACATTGGTTCACAAGTAGGAAGATATACATTTTTTTTTACTTGCTAAAAAAATGCTTGCTCCTTCGCAGTATACTTCATGTATATAGAACTTGTTGTAAAAAAATAGGAACAAAAGTTTCCTAGTAAGTTTGGCGGCTAACATATTTTTTTTTGTGGTTGCTAGAAAGGGGTATTGTTGTAACCAAGGATAATTTAGTAAGAAAGAGTTGGAACAGGAAATTCATGATGGCAAGTGCCTTCCGGTTGTTGCATTGTAGAAAATCTCAATTTATTAGCATCTCAATTTTTTTAGTCTGACCATTGTAAATACCTAGTAATATCATGTATTTCTAAATTCTAGTGTGCATAAAATGCCTAACACACCATCTGAATCTCCATGGAGCTACAATGATGTTTAAACCTTGCAATATATTTAAATAATTTAGAGAATGCAGGAAAAGCAAAAAATTTGAAGTACGGTGACCGAGATAGTACTGTTCAACGGTGAATCCGAGTTCATCCTTGACAATGTTTCTTGCTCGCAGGTGTGAAGAGAGATCTAAAGCCCCAGACTGTGACATTACTTGCTTCTCAGCTGAAAAATTATACAGTTTTAGGAAAAGGAATTACAACACGGATATTAAGTATGCACAAACAACAAAACTGTACGATATCCATTTCCATAGTATTTTAGCACCATGCTAATGTCAACAGTAGCTATCTCTCAGCTATCTAAGGCCTTGTTTGAGTTTAATCGATTCATATCAACCCACATATGTTGGGGTGGATTAGAGTGGAACTTGAACTAAATTCCAACCTAAAATACACAAACACATGTGGATTGAGATGAATCCGACAACATCCAAATAAGGTCTAATGGATGCTCATTACACATCGATAACAAGGGTTGATTGTCACTGTGGTATATATAGTATGCTGAGACCTTGTCAAACAAGGTTCGACTCATCGGCATCGACCCTGCCTGTGTCTCCTTTCCCCTTTCATCATCTATGTTGATCTCGATCTCCATTGAAACAAAAGGACACCACCCCCCCCACCCCACCCACCCATGATTTTAGTGGCCCAAGCTCCATGCATGCTGCCTGGTAGTAGGCTGGTACCATGAGCTCAAGCTGCCACCGCTCTTCACTGTTCAGTGTTAAAGCGTACATGTACATTGCCGCCCCATCCATATCCACTATTATTAGGTTGTTGCAGAATTTTAATATATAGCGTTTGCTTTTAATGCATAATTTATTTGCCTCTTGCATGGTTGTTGGGAATTTTAATGCGGAACCAATATATAGTTGGGACGATGGAAAATAAAAAAAAAGTAGTGGATTCTCCCGTTGATTCGGTCAAAAAAAATATATAGAGAGAGATGGGACGAAAAGAGCCCATGCATATGGGATGATGCATTTCTTTTGTTTCTATCGTCTAATAAAAACCCCGGCAAAAAGCTTTTTTCCGCCTTTCTAAAAAATATGGGATGATGCAGTGGTTCTCTTCTATCTATTTATTATAACAACACTTATTTTCGAACCAAATTTAATTTGAATTCTAAACTGCAGTTGTTTTTTTGTAAGGAGGAATTCTAAACATGTTTTTGGAGGACGTAAAACAAGTGTTTTTGGAAAAGGATGTATATTGTGTACGAATCATGTCTATTCTAAACATGTCTATTGTTGGCCTTGATGAGTTTTATGAGCAATAAAAACATTATCGATCCCATGGTTATTTCTGGTTTTCTGACCAACAAAACATACCCGCCTCCTCTGTATTTTCTTGGACATTATTAGGATAAAAGCCTAAGTACAAAGAAATAGTTAATTATTAGTGTTTTTCTTAAACATCATATATGGTTGTAAAAATACCAAGAGAGTACAAATTAAAAATTGGGAGAGTGTGCTAAATTCATAGCCAACGTATAACATGCGAAGCAAAGTTGTTCATAGGCTGGAGTAACAAACAACGGTCGTTATAAATAAAAATAATAAAATACAGTTATTAGCTAGTCATCTCATGAACAGTACAAGAAAATCTCCAACGTAATAAAGAAGTAAAAAAATGAACAGAGAACTACCAGTAAAGCCTCTTGCTCAATGCTTCTTTTCCAAAATGGGCAGAGGGATTGCTGCGGCTCTGCTCATGTCCCTAATAAGGAGCTGTATTTATAGACGAGATGGAGTAGACATCAACACTTGCTTGCTCCCCGTGTAGTCTCTCTTGCAGCGCACAACGCGTGTTTGCAAAGGTGGCTCCGCCCAGCATGGCTGGCTGGCATGGCCCTGATGGCCAGTCCGAGCATGTCATATAGTGCAATTGCAACAAGACGTGTTTGTGTCACTGTCACTACTGGTTCGGACAAGGATGGCTCAACTGAGATCGTGTTTGGTTGGCAGCTCAAGCTGCTATGGTTACTCTGGAGTAGAATAAATTACCACCACAATTTCACCTTCTCGATCTCTCCTTGTTCACATTTCATTGGGCACCTCACTGGTGTGGCATGGCGTGAGGTGAGCTGACCAGCAAAAGGCAAGCTCGTCCCGTAACTTTGATCAACAAACTCCCCAACACGTACGTAATTTGGAACGGAGACTTGGTAGAATAGATCGAATGACACGGCCAATAATTCATCGCAAATTAGCATACCAATTCGGAGATGGCTCCGCCGAAGAAGCCGTTAGAGGTAGCATTAATTCCCTTCCCTAAATAGCTAGTGTCATGGACGTGCCTACCAACCGTACAACAACCCCGATCTAATAATGACTCCATAATGAGGCTGATTTTAGTATCACTCGCGGGAGCAGGCCATGAGGAGACTGATGGAACTCGGTGGGGACATGCAGCTATATATATATTATTACTACCTCCGTTCCAAATTATAAGACTTTCTGCTTTTTCTAGATACATTTTCTTTACTTTGTATCCAGACATAGTGTATAACTATACATAGTAAAGGAAATGCATCTAGAAATGCCAAAAAGTCTCATAATTTGGAATGGAGGGAATAAATATAAGCATGAGTAGAGTTCACAACATTGGTGCCAGGAGCGCAGCCTCCCTGTAACAGTGTAACAGATCATTACAGGGGCGTAAGAGTGCCTAAGTTAATTACTCACAGAAGAATTACCGACAAAGAGTGGGGAGAGGACCCTCCCTCCAGCATTAGCCAACAAGCTGGAGGCCTCGTTAATCCGAGCAACCACCTGCGTTACAGGATGGGATGTTTCTATTTCAATATTATCTTAATAATGGTGTCATTGTTGTGGGACAATGGGAGTCTACAGCCATACTAGTGGGGGCGTGGGGGACCTCAGGTTTAAGCTGCGACATCATCAGACATCATTAATCAGACAAGTTGCTTCAGACAGAAATAGAAAAACCAAATTTTGTGCACCAAATGAAAGTAGTGAACACTGTCTACAAAAAGTCTGTTGCAAGAGCTAAATGGCGCATATCACCAGTCATTTTCACCGTTATTCAGAAAATGTTTAGGTACATATAGTTTATAACCAGTACCAAGTGACGGTCGATACTTGATTTCCAACAAAAAAAAGATTAATGATAAGTGAAACCAATGAACCATGTGCTCGTTCAGAGAGGGGAGGGGGTTGCCATGGATAGATCATCTTCAATAGTGTCTGAAGTTGCTTGTTGATGATGATGGCCAGATGACCCAACCTGCAAAATAATAAATCAAGTTATCAGCACCCGATACAAGAACACAGAATGGACTTCATCTCACTACGTATTTGCAAAATGCGGGCAGAATACATACCTTAACTTGTTCCAGTGAGGCGACGCTTCTGTGCCGCCTTCAGTTGCTTCAGGATGTCCTTTATAGCTTCCGCTATGCTGGCCTTGCGGTTCTCTTTGTTGTTCCAGAGTTCAGATACTGGATAGCGCCCGCTAGCGTTGTACTCATTCATCTCCAGCAATGCGGTAGTCACAGCCTTGTAGACCTCCTCACCAAGTTGTTCCTTCAAGTCCACCAACTTCTCGTCCTCATCGTTGATGATTTGCTGAAACAAAACACATCAGCTTAGTGTTGATAATTTGCCATGCTGCAAGGCGATGTGTCCTGTAGTGACTGATAAACACAGTCAATTTGAGGTAAGTATTGCCAGAAAGTTTGCAGGAAGATACAAGACGTATATTTGTTTCATTGGGCATACCTCTGTAGTTGAGCCTGTGGTCACTATCTTGAAAGGATGCCAACTAGGGTCCTTCACATGCTCTTGCCATAAGCAAAAAAGTTTAAAAGCTTTACGTTCAGCATCTTCTCCATACCTTTGCTTGCAAGATATTTCAAAGGGTGTCTCATCCAGTTCACCCATCCTCTTGATTCTAATGTTGCTACGACTACTAGGAACTAATAAATCTGCCAAACCCTGCAATATATCCACACAATCTCTCTCAGGTAGAGTCAAAAGAACATAAAGGCTTAATCATAAGGAATAAACATCTAAAGAAGGCATGAATCTAAATACTAGTATTATATTTGGAAGAATGCATATCTAAATAAGCCATGCTATGCAGATTTTCTGAAAATATACTGGCATATGATACTACCGTGATCAGCTCTTTCTTTGCATGTTGAATCTCATCACTGAGCATCATTTCTTTAACAACAAGAGTTTTATTGAGAGCTTCCAGATTATTCATTTCTTCAATTCTTTCATTCAGTTCTGCAGTCAGCTCCGCAGAACGTTTATTCACATCAACACCCTCTCCTTCCATGTGTTTCACCACCTCCAGTTTGCCTTTAAGTTGTTCAATATCTAGCTCCAGCTTTTGCTTTTCATCCACCTGCCTTTCTAACTGTAGGATTTTATGCAGAGCAGCCTCCTTCTCTTTCTGTTTTGGAACCCAAACCAAGTTAGGGTGCATGAAAACTAAAGGAAAACTCTATGGTATCAACAAGTAAAAGGACGTGCGTACCTTATGTTTCTCAACAAGCTGTAGCACCCATTCATTAGCTTTTTTTGTTCATTGTAGCCATGTTGAGGGAATCATTTTGGTCAGCATTCTGTACGGAAATAAGCACAAAACGTCTCAGTAAATAATTCATTATAGGCGAGACTATGAATACAATCCACAAACTATCTAACATGTGATACAGTAATAGAGAAGATATGGACAATAAAAAGTAGAAATAATAGCAACGGGGATGCACACATACCTTTTTCTTTTCTTCCTCCAGTTTTCTTCTTTTCTTGTCAGTTTGAGCAACTTGTTCAGTTAGTTCCCTGGACCTCCTTCCGATATTACTCTCCTTCTCAGCCAACTGATTTCTCAGCTTTTCAGTCTCCTGAATAACTCTCTGAGTATGTTCACGAGCAGCAGACTGTATATTCCTTGTTTCTGAGAAAAGGATAAATAAAAATACAATGGGTACAATCATTTTAGACAATATAAATGAGCATAGCATCTATAAAGTTCTGGCAGGAGAATATTTCACAACTAGAATTCAATGAGTGTACCTTCATTATAACGTTTGTGCAGCAAATCACTTTCTTCCTTGACTTTCTGAAGGGAGAGATTCATTTGACTACACTTGTACTCTAGATCTTGCAGATACTTGCTTTGAGTGGTAATGTGTTGAGTCAAATTAGCAATGAGATTGTCAGTCTCGCTGGATATCTCTTGTTCCAGTTCAGACACTGTCTTGAGGCCACCATTTGATGACAAGAACCTACCAACTGGGTCATCTGATTTATAATCCTCTTCTTTTGCCAGCCATCCAAACACGTGCTTTACTAGTTGCTTTGTCTCCTTCCAGACCAGTTTACCCAAGCGCTGTGACTCGAAAAGTTATGGAATGCTAAGGCATTCTTGAACCCAGTCCAATCCTTGGTGAAATCAACAATAACGTAGCCAGTGTACCCATTGGCATCATCCACAGCAGTATATTTCACGGGTTTGAAATCAGCTAACTGCTTCATCAGTATGCTTCCATGCCCCTGGGTTTGTTCGGCTGGAACATTGGTGAGGATGCCCATCCAGGGCCAAACAAACACTTCCTCATCTTGCACTGACTCAGAACTGCTGTCCATTGCAGACCTAAGAGATAGAAATATGCAGGTCAAAACTTCAGTAATTCATAGCGAGTTCTACTTCTTTATTCAGTAGTGATTGCAACATCAGTGAGCATTTAGCAATGATACGTATGACTGTTTGGACAAATGAATGGAACAGCAGCAAAACTGGATCATTGATCAGAAAGCACATAGCGAGTACCCCTTGTCTCTGTTGTTTAGTACTAAAGTCTCAATTGTGGCAACTAAGACTGACCGGTACAAGAGGCATTGTAAACAAACACGAAGAGCTGAATTCGTGTTATATTAGTATTCGCACGTCATGGAGCTACACATTATAACCTTACCGAGTATGTATGTATGATGTTTGCTAACAGCATATATATATTGTGGTAGCAACAAGAACACAAATAAGTAAGAAAGAAGTCGTGTCTATGCATTTTTTTTTTGCTAACAGCATAAAAACTGGGCAACAATACCAAAAGGCACAAACCCAACGGTAAGCACACAGCAAGCCAGGCACACGAACCACAATGTACCTCGTCGTCGATGGGAGGCAGCGCCCAGATGAGGCAATTTCACTGAAAGTGGGGGAATAGTTGTTGTATTCCATGAATGGATACACGAGTACATATATAGCAGCCAAGAGTGGCATGCAAGCCTACCACTAATGGTGTGATTACATCCACACAATTACAGCCTAATTATATTAGTCTAACACTCCCCCTCAGTCTAATCGGGAGCATTGCTAACGGTCAGACTGGACCTGAACTCCTGGAAGAGCGAGGTAGGAAGACCCATGGTGAAGACGTCTGCATACTGTGATGTCGTGGGAACATGAAGAACCCGAGCATGACCGAGGGCAACCTTCTCTCGAACAAAGTGGAGATCAATCTCAACATGCTTCGTTCGCTGATGCTGCACTGGGTTGCTGGAGAGATACACAGCACTGACGTTGTCACAATAGACCACTGTGGCTCGGCGAGGAGGGTGATTAAGCTCAATCAACAACTGTCGCAGCCACGTAGCTTCAGCGACACCATTTGCCACAGCACGGTATTCGGCCTCAGCGCTGGACCGTGAAACTGTGTGTTGACGCTTGGAGGACCAGGACACCAGATTATCGCCTAGGAACACCGCATAGCCTGAGGTGGAGCGACGGGTGTCCGGACATCCAGCCCAGTCTGCATCCGTGTACACGATGAGTTCTGTAGGTGATGAGCGGCGCATGGTGAGACCAAGTGACAGAGTACCTTGCAGGTATCGTAGAATCCGCTTGAGAGCCGTGAGGTGGGGCTCCCTGGGATCATGCATATAGAGGCACACTTGTTGAACAGCAAAGGCGATGTCTGGACGGGTAAATGTCAAGTACTGTAAAGCGCCAGCTAGGCTGCGGTACTGTGTAGCATCAGCGACAGGTGGTCCATCTGCAGATAGTTTGGAGTGTAGATCAACAGGGGTGCTGCATGGCTTGCACTCACTCATCCCAGCCGCTCCAAAATATCCCGGGTACCGGGTGTTGAGAAAGAAATAACCCACTAGCAGAGCGTGCCACTGAAAGACCCAGAAAATGATGAAGCTGACCCATATCTGTCATGGCAAATTCATGCTGAAGAGCCCCAATAATCTGCTTCAAAAGACCAGCAGAGGAAGCAGTGAGAACAATATCATCCACATATAGCAATAACAGAGCTGTTTCGACTCCTCGACGATATATGAATAGAGAGGTGTCTGATTTTGCTTCAACAAATCCAAGTGAAATGAGATAAGAAGCAAATCGTTCACGCCAAGCACGAGGAGCCTGCTTCAGACCATATAGTGATTTGTTGAGCCGGCAAACAAAATTAGGGTGTGAGGAATCCACAAAACCTGTGGGCTGAACACAAGATTAATCGCCTCTCGAGAGAGTACCATGCAAGAACGCATTCTTCACATCCAATTAGTGAATAGGCCAGTCCCCGAGAAAGAGCCGTGAGAAAGAACCACTCGAACTGTTGCGGGCTTGACCACTGGACTGAAGGTCTCATCATAATCAATACCAGGTTGTTGAGTGAATCCCCTGAGAACCCAACGAGCCTTGTAGCGATCCAGAGAACCATCTGCGTGCAGCTTGTGATGAAAAATCCACTTGCCGCTAGAACCATATTAACACCGGGAGGCCGTGGCACAAGACTCCAGGTGTCATTGGTGATCAATGCATCAAACTCAGCTTGCATAGCAGCACGCCAATTTGGATCTGACAGGGCATCACGGACGGAGCGAGGCAGCGGCGACATAGCCACAAAAGTGGAGGTTAAGGCGATCCACGTGCTGGGGCGACGCCTTGCCTTGCACGCGCGGCGCATCGAAAAGCGCATTGGTGACCGGAGGGATGGCGACCGGTTGAGTAGCAGCTGTACGGCCGGTACTGCTGGCAACAACCTGTGCGCGAGCATCAGGGGCAGCAGGACCGACAATACTCGTGGGCGTCGTGTGATTGGTGCTGCTGGCAGCAGCCTGTGTGGGGTGCACAGGGGCAGCAGCACTAGTCGACGTGGAAGGGGTACTGTGGTGCGCCGTAGAGGTGGAGGGGGCGCCACCGCAGCAGCCCGTAGAGGAGATAGTGGCCGGGCAACAAGCTTACCGAAGTCGAAAGTACCGCAGCCACAAATCTTGGCCCAACGGGCATAGAGGAATCGCCATCATCGCCAAAACTCAAGTGTTGCCGGATCCCGGGGAAGTGGACATGTCGGAAAAGGGGAAACCGAGTCTCATCAAACACAAACGCGTCGAGAGACGATGATCCGATTTGAATGTAGATCAAGACACCGTACCCTTTTGTGATCGGAGGAATATCCAAGAAAGACACACAAGGAGGAGCGGGGTGACAATTTATGTGTAGCCGTGGAGGATAAGTTTAGTAACAGGCACAACCGAAAAACTCAAAGATGAGCATATGAGGGTTGTGTGCCATAGAGTGCGAGGAAGGGAGCGCACCATCTAGGGTTTTTGTGGGGTGACGATTTATCGATATGTGGTAGTATGAAGAGTGTCGCCCCAATAAACCCGAGGAAGACCGCCCTGAAAAAGAAGTGATCGCAGGATGTTGTTAACCGCGGCGAAGAGTGCGCCAGCAAGACGCCCGCTCTGTTGTGAGGTGTATGGGCACGACAAACGGGGACTAGACCATGAGTGAGGAAGAACGTGCGGGCCGAGGAGTTATCGAACTCGCGGCCGTTGTCGCACCGAACTACCTTAATGGGAGAGTTGAACTGTGCGCACAAATGAGAAAAAGTTAGATAAAACGCCAAAAGTATCGGACTTGAGGCGTAAAGGAAAAGTCCAGGTGTAGTGGGTGCCGTCATCAAGAATGACAAGATAATATTTATACCCGCACACACTAACAACGGAGAGGTCCAAAGATCACAATGTATTAAATCAAAGCGATGAAGCGCCCGAGAATTTGACATGCTAAAAGGAAGACGCACATGACGGCCTAATTGACAAGCATGACAAATATGATCGTGGTGGCGCTTGCTACAAGAAATAACATTTGAGCTAATGAGCTTGGACAATGCCTCATGGCCGATGTGACCAAGGCGGCGATGCCACAGAGTGGTGGAGGATGAGTCGGCAAAGGGCGGTGGTGCTAGCTGGTGCCGGTGGAAAGAACGGGTAGAGGTTACCCGTACTATTACACCGGCGATCACTCTTTGTGTGTCTAAGTCCTTGATAGAAAGGCCAAATGGGTCAAACTCGATGGAACAATTATTATCGTGGTGAAACGACGGACGGAAATTAAATTCTTAATAATGCTAGGTGAGACTAGGACATTAGAAAGAGAGAGAGGACGTGCTGCCGTGGAAAAAGAGTATGATTCCAACAGAGGTAACGGGAAGCAAGGCTCCGTTACCCACAATGATAGATGAAGTACTTGATGAAGAAGGAGGTGAGAAGAGGAGAGTATACCAGCGTTGTTGACCATGTGAGCGCCGACACCGGAATCGGCGTACCACTCGGTCGAAGGTGTCGCGTTCAGCGACATGGTGTTGAAGCTGTGGACGGGAGACGACATGGGATTTATACTGCATCCTTGTCCATGGCTGGAGCTGCTGCTGCACGGTGTAGGGGTAGACACCCCCGTACGGCAAGTAGGGCGCACCGAACTGCGGAGACGCGCCGGCGTACGGTGAGTAGGGCGTCGTGTACTGCGACAGCTGTGGCATGGCGGCGAAGGATGCCGGAGAAGCAGCGTGCGGCCAAAATTGCATCTTGTCTTTCCTTTTTTTTTTTTTACTGCCTCAAACGAGCAGGTCCAGCCCACCACCGCGTGAGGAGCCGGGTTCGCCCGTCAGGTGACGCGTCGAGCGCGGAGACAGAAACCGCGTCCGTCGGACACGCGAGCGCGCGCGACGCGGATCACGGGAGGTGGCGACGGCGGCTCGCGGTGACTGGGCGAGACGCAGCGCTCGAGTCCCGCGCGAGGGGCGCGGGCGGCTGATCGCAGCAGCGGGGCTCAATAGCGGCGTTGTCTCCCGCGACGGAGAGCGCGACGGAGTCCTTTCTTTTTCTTTTTTTTTTTTTTTTTCTTTTCTTTTCTTTTTTTTTTTTTTTTTTTTTTCTTTCTTTGGCCGCACGGATCAGGATTCAGTTGTGTCCGCACGGACCAGCGGCTCACACACGCGGACGAGTCCGCAGACTCCGCACGGACACACGCGAAGGCCCGCGGTTTTCACGTACGCTGCGCGTATGCCGGGTGGCTGGATCACACGGGCGACCTGCCTGGCGTGGGTCGCGAATGGATCACGCGGCGTCCGCGAAGTAGTGGATCAGCGCCTCAGCAACCGCCTTCTCGCCGTGGAGGAAGGAGGGATCAACGGAGACCACGCAGGCCTCGCGATTTCGCTAGACGGAGAAGGACGGCGTCCCTGGCGATCTCGCGGCGGACGGAGAAGGACGGGTCCCGGCGATCTCCAGCGACGGAGAGGACGAAGTCACGCCGACACGGAGGAACGCGCCGGCGATCTTGCGTGACGGAGACAGCAGCGGAGACGCCCCGGCGATCGGTCACGCGACGGAGTCTCGCGGGCTGAGATGGATCGCGACGCCTCGCGACGACGATGGGGTCGGGCCGGGCGAGCGGACACTCGGCGACGGGCGAACGATGGGGTCGGGCCGGTGAGCGCGACTCGCGACGGGCGAACGATGGGGTCGGGCCGGCGAAAGTGGAGACACTCGCGCGATGACGCTGATGGGAAGGGCCGGGCGAAGCTAGGCTCAAGACGGGCGTGGCCGGCGAACGCCGGTTCAGCAGCGGGCGTGAGTAGGGTTTATGGGAAGCGGGAGAGGCTGCAGGAGCTAACCTCTTTGATACCATGAAAGTGGGGAATAGTTGTTGTATTCCATGAATGGGTACACGAGAGTACATATATAGCAGCCAAGAGTGGCATGCAAGCCTACCACTAATGGTGTGATTACATCCACACAATTACAGCCTAATTATATTAGTCTAACATTCACGAACAACTGGCGCTGGTGGTCAAAGCAAAGCAACAACGCCGAGGTGTAGGGTTCCCGGCCGCCCCCAGCCCGCAGCCCCAAGGCCCCAGCGCCACATGGAAACCGACATGGACGCCACGGACGTGAAAAGGGTGGGTGGTGGGGGTCCGACAGGTCAGCCACCACCACCGGCGCGGCCGGCCGGGCGGCGGAGACGAAGGGAAACAAAATAAGCCCGAACCATGTGGGCTGGGCCGGGAAGGAAGTAGCGGTTGAGGGGCCTCGCCCATATATGTGCGCTGGCGGGCTTCGTGGTTGGGTCGGAAATAGTCTCATCCGCCTTGCTTTGTTATTTCCCATGGATGAGGATGATGCATCGACTACTAGTTTTGTGTATGTGTATGGTTGAAAGAAAGAGGGGGATGATGTCGAGATGCAAGAAGAGATTGATTGATTAAGCGTTTAATTTCCTTCTTTTTGTCAAAAGTTTGGGCTTTTTATTTCATAGTTTGGCAAATGCATCTGACCACTGTAAAAAAAAAAACAGCAAAACTTTGAATCTAAAAATTTTAATATTTGGGACTCTTTGAGGCCCTCGAGTTTCCATTTTGCCTAGATATTTCCCTATGTTAAAATTTTTTACCATATGCATCTAAACACCAAACTTTTGGCAAAACATTTTGGAGCAAAAAATTTTGGTAAAAATCTTTTGGCATCCAAAATGCACACAAAAAGAACGCAAGAACAGGCAGCAGAATTAGTACGCCGTACCGTAGAGAAATACTGTACTATAGATCAAACCGAAGGAAAAAAGGGAAAAAAAAAAAAAGGCACGCTGGAAGAAATGCTTCGAATTGTAATAGAGCGAGCACGCTACAGATTCAAGAAAAGCAAACATGACGTTGATAGAGGTGGTAGACGAACTGGTGCGGAATTGCACGTACCCCTGGTGATCGTGAGCCACCATCGGTGGACGCCGCTCACTACTGACGGCGGTGACGCCCGAGGGCCCACTTTCCTCGCTGGAGGCGCCGTCTTTTCGCGAATCTCTACGGTGAAAACCTGCACCAATTTGGTGGGCGCGATGGCTTCTTTGGATGGCATTTTCTCGTTGGAGACGCCGCTGGTGGAAGATCCCTTGATGTCGGCTAAGCGCCCGGCATCAAGGTGGTGGCTCATCGCGATACGCTTTTAGGGCCTTATGCTGATGCCGGTTACATGATCCGGAGTCTCCATTGGTGGATGAGTTTTAGTTGTTTTTTTTTCAAGTGCACCAGTGTTTTTGGGTGACTTTTGTCTTACCTGTAACACTGTTTTTCATTTGTAATTTTGTTGGCCTGATGCATCCTCGGATGACTGAAGCCGGAAATATAATTTCCATTATCTAAAAAAAATCGGTGGACGGCGCTATCTCCACCAAAACCTACCTCTACACGGCCCTCTCCCTTGCTTCCGTTTTATAGCCAGACGACGAGACCTGGCAGTGAGCGAGAGGAGGAAGGGTAGTAGACGACGCCGGGCAGTCTCTTCGACTTCCAACTCCTCGACTCCTGAATTCCCGAGGCTACGGGAGGCGTTTCAGCATGCAGAGAAACGATCGAGCGAGCTAGCGTGCTTTTTGTTTTGACCGGCCGGCCGGCCGGGGTCGTCGATTCGACGTATATGTACTGGGTTTGCGTTGCACGACACATGTTTGTTTTCACGTGTGTCCATGCGCCGTTCCTGGCATAAGCGTTGGTTGCTTCGGAGGAGAACGCAAACTAGAGGAGGTGGGTCACTTGTTTTCGTTGGTGTATTGATTTTTATTGCTGTACGTACTCCCTCGGATTGGTATTAGAAGTCGTTTTGGACAAGGTTTGAGTTAAACATTGGGAATATAAATCATTAATAACTTTTAAGTTGTTGAGTTTGTAAATGTGAAAATTATATGAATAAATTTGTGTTAAAAATACTTTGATAAAAGTATACATATATCACATTTACATAAATATTTTTGTCATAACAAGTGGTCAAAGTTGTGTATTGAAGAGCGTGTCGCTGTCCTAAGCGACTTCTAATACACTTCTAATACCAACCCGGAGGGAGTACATGTATAAAATGGTGTATATATGATGAAAATTTAATAACCTATACAATTGTAGTTTCATCCTTGTTTGGCTTATTAGGCCAGTCTCAATGTATGAGAGAGTTTTATCAGATGAGAGAGGAGTTTCATCATCATGAAACTTATCTAGCTCGGTTACCTAGTTTACAGTCTTGGTAACTATACTATGAAACTACGCATTGAGACTAGCCTTAGGCGTCGGAAGTGGGCGTGAGAGGACTAAATAAATCAGACATAAATGACAAACTTATTGTAATTTAATCTTGGCACCTTGGACCAACTGATAGTGAAAGTAGGCCCTAGGGTTGATTTCATGACGACCTTAGAGCGTCTCCACAGTTTAGTCAGCTACTAGCTTATATGAGTCATGTCATTACTATTTCATCATGTGAACCCCACAAGAAAATAATAATTTATTCTACATTTTCTCTCATTTCTCTCTTAGTCTTTATGAGCAGACCCACAGACTACCTCGTTTTCTGAATGTGATAGGTGTTTTTATAAGAGATAGTCTCTTCTCTTTTCCCTCTTCTCTCTCTTCCACCTAGCAAAAGTGATAACATGGATTGCTATGAGCTAGCTGAGGTGGCACTTTTGGAGACACCCTTAGGCGCCGAGGTTACATATATATCTCAACGTCGTGTCTTTTGGTGTCCACCCTAGTCGCGGGGAGATATATGATGGGATCTTGGTGACGTGGGATGTTGCACCTGTGTTTCACTTGGTCTTCCGAGTTCCAGAACACAACGGGGTCCAATCAGTCAAGCACCTGCATGCGTGCGTGCATTGGGTGAGCCATAGCCCATTGAAGCCCACATATGCATACTTGAGGCCCAAGACAGTGGCACACTCTAGCCACCCCAAGGGCAGACCAAGGCCCATAGAGTTAAATGCCGCCATAGGTGAAGTGGCATGATACAAAGGTGAAGTGACAGAAAGTTTGGGTGCATGATACAAAGTTGTTGATTAGCATCCAATGCTCTTGTTTATGGACATGATGATTGATGTATATATGGATGCAATGGTTATATCTATATGATGTATGTTTAGTCAACAATTATGAAACCTAGACGCAATTATGTGATTGTCGGATATAGGCTCCATTGATTGTTTTGGCACATACCATTTGTTGTTGGTGAAGCAAAAGTCCAAAACCATCGTTAAACATATGATGTGGTGGGGATCAAAAGTGTATCACTTCCAGATTATTTAGTAACCCGCCACTGACTAAAGGATCATTCTTGGGCGGATCATATACTACAAGGCAACAGGTGACCATGGCCTCTGAATAGAAGCTTCATATACCCAAGTGATGTATAGATGTTTACTTCGACATAGACGTGGTGCCAGTCATCAAAGCAATGGTGAACCCTCACTGCACACAGTTGGGTCGTTGTGCAAGGAGATGATGATCGTGAGCACTTCACAGGTGGTTCATACGCCCAAACAACAGTGATGTTACCTTGACACAGGCGGATCATTGACCAATGTGGCAGTGTTGAGGGTCCCTCATAATCAGTTGTTAACCAATGGTGATGACTATCACCATCGACCGTTTACGGCTAAGGCCAAGAACCGACCATGATTGGGGGGATACCAACCGATTGTGATAGGCCTACTGTAGTATAGTGTTTCAAACCAATTTTTTTAAGCATATCATCTCACACAATGTAAATATTCCTTACCACTTTACAAGAAGTTTGACTATCTACGACCTTGATTAATGTTTACCCATTTAGGACGATCCATTTAGAACATTTCAAACTAGGGCATATCGGCAGGTGTGTTGTGTTTCATATTTGACTTAAAAATATATGAGAATGGGATAATTCTTCTACTTTGATTCAAAAAAATAAGAACACAAGCACCAAGGAGTCTCAGATTTTTGTGGTAGTGGAGGTGCTGAAGCACTTGCCAGTGAGGTAGCAACACAATGATTACTTGACACAAATGCGCATGTTTATTCCAAATAGTAATCAAGTATAGCATACAAAAAATATTAGAAAAAAAACCCCAACATCTTCAATATTATAGGATTATTACTATAACAATACTTCAGTGCAGGGACAAGGAACAAAGGATATAAACACTGTAGGTCGCTTTAAATTTCACTCTCCTTTAGAGGTTTTCGACCAAGGACAAAGAATGTCGCCGTAAAGATTTGTTCCCTGTGATCATGCATGATCTATTAGTTCCTTCACATATTAATTAGGATCTTGAGTTGTATGATGATTATTATGAAGACATTATAATTTACATTCATCAAATAAAACACATACTTGCTTCCCTTCACAAGGCCATAGCTGCCAGTTCGTAGAATGTTGAACAGTTTATTGCAGCCTTTTGGGGCAATGCGAAGGAACTCCAATGTGCCAACCTACAAGAACATGGCAAAATAATAGAGTAAAAATACTGAAGACCAACACTTGCAGATTATATACTTACTACAAATATGGTTGTAAAATAGAGACTTGTCTGATTACAATTGCATAAGTGATGAAGCCTCCGACGCGAGAGGCACTGAAGTTGGTCCAAGAGAAATAGCCAGGATCTACTTCCTTGTAAAATGGGCATGGAGAGTCCTCGGCAAGATCCTTGGCAAACACAACCTATAGAAGAAAGGATAAAGCGAGTCATCCTGACATCCCAAAGTACTTTGACTAAGATATGTCTCAACCAAACTGTGGTCTGTTGCATGCAGCACCTCAAATCCAGCATCTTTCATTGCTTGGATGCATTGGCGAAGTGCTGGGATGTCAGGCAATCCACAAGCAAGCTCAATTTCAGCCTTGATTTCCCTATGTTTGGCATTGTTTGGATCAAATCCATCAGTCAAACACAACTCATCTACTGCAAAATATTTTCCAGGTTTTAGCACGCGGTATATCTCCTTGTAGGCTCCTAGCTGTAATGACCAGTCAGGGAACAAATATTAAACAAAACTAGAATGTGCATTCATTCAAAACCATAATTGTAAGTCAAAATTTATGATGTGACGTATACTAGATCAGATGCATGTATGGTTGCCTCAATGGCATAGACTGCATCAAAGGCGTTATCAGGGAGTGGCATGTTCATGAAGTCTCCCTACAATGGCCAATGAAAGTTAAAGCCCATTATGATAAACAATGGTTATGACACAAAGAAATAAGTATTCATGAGTAAGAAAAATTACTTTACCTTTATGAAGTTGCATTGTTCACTCAAACCAGCCAAATGTGTGAGCTCCTAAAAAGCAGACAACCCATTTTACATTTGATACACATGTATATGTCAAGTTTATGTTTATATTCCTAGAAATGACAGAACTTAGAATAGACAAACCTTGCACCTTGATATCTGGTAGGAATTGTTGTTCAGTCCAGTTATCTTTGTCGAGCTAAAATTATTTGCATTTGAGAGAGCTATTTAAATGGTCCGAGTATAGGATTAATTGAGTGGGTAGTATATATACTTCCATTTGCTGGTGCATTACCTGAATCTTGTGATTTCTCTTAAGGGTCCCCCAATTCCACATCCAACATCCAATACCTAGAATTTTACAAGGATATGATGCTAAATTTAAGAAAAGTTCCTTTAATAACAACACGCTCTTCATAATTAGGATGTTAAACTGAAACACAAATGTGCACCCCCAAAAGGATCATTGTATGTTGTTGAGCTGATCATAGTACTGGATATACCACCTATATATGTGTAGAGAAAACCATGTTTTGAAAGAAAAAGACAATAGTCTAGATAATAGATAACATGGTATGATTTTAGTAATAAGTTACTGAACATGGACAAACCCCTTTCATACCACTAATATGAATGCATAATATATCCAACATATTTATCGTTGTTGTTCGCAAATTCAAAAGGTTTATAGTGAAAGTAGTGCTATAGTACATTTCATTAAATTTTGTCTTTACATCACAATTATTCTGGCAAACATTTAGAGATAGATCCCGAGAACATAAAAAGTATTGAATTTATTATGCTAAATCAACAGAAATGTTTTGTTTTTTGCACCAACCTTCATCCCCTTCTTGAGCTCTAATTGAAGAGCAATAAAATGCTCAAACCGCTTGATGCTTTCACGAAAAAGTTTCGCCGTGCCACCTAAAATGGTATACATGGAGTTGAAAAAGAAATGAAAGGATCACAACTGTGGTATAGAAAATGTCAACCGAACAAAATGAAGGTGTTAGTAATTGGGTTAAGGTTGAAATTTTACCTCGGGGCAAAATGGAATGATTGACCCCAATGATATTCAAGAAAGCTGGTTACAAGATCATAGTACTTGTTGACCTGATTTGTGTAGTGAGAATTAGTCGCACTTGAGTCCCATATTTTTATTAAAACATTTGAATACTTATTAATGAACTAATTTGGCTAGAACCAAAGGAGATATATCTACCAAGTCAGCACAATTTGTCTTCCTAGATTCTTCATCACCTCCGCGTAGGTCGTGATACTTTGCATATCTATTGCAATAGAAACACTAGGGGGTAAAAGTTTCGACAAGAAAAGTGCCAAGTACAAACAAAAACCCGAAAAACAACAACTACTTCTAAGCATGAAAACAATTGAGACTTCTAACTGCAAGAGCGACATCGGGATAACTGAGAGACAATGTGACCACCGAATGCCGACACCTCATCTAATGAGTTATATTCTATTGGCCGATGAAATAGTAGAAAGTAGCTAGGCCAAGAATGTGAGATATAGAAGTCACAATTTTGGATGCAAGCTAAGAACTTACCCCTTTTTGTTACTTATGTTAGGCATGCCAAATCATTATAGAAAATTTACTTGACAAAGATTAAAAAGTCATTGTAGAAAGGATTGAAAAGAGGTTGGCATCTTTGAAAGCAAAATTGCTCTCTTTTGGTCGCCCGTGTCGATTAACCTCGGTGTTGTCAAGTTTACCTATGTTTATGCTCTATTTTCTTTGAGGTCCCTTGGGGTGCTTAAGAAAATTGTGTACTATAGATCAAGGTTCTTCTAGCAATATGATCAGTGAGAAGAAGTATAGATTTGTGAAATGGTACATCATTTACAAACCTAAAGAATCCCGACATACAAAATAAATATTTTCCAATTAAGTGGTTGTTTAAGTATATAATGAAGATGATTTTTGGCAACAATTGCTCGGAAATAAGTTTAAAGGCAAAACACTTTCACCGTTCAAAAAGCTAGAGATTCCCATTTTTTTGATAAGTTTGATGGGTGAAGAACCAATTCAAAAAACTAGGAAAATTTAGGCAATGAGATGAACCAAAATTAGGTTATGGGAGGATACTTGGCTTGGAAGAGTTACCCTAAATAAAGTCCTTATTTCTAAACTTGCATTATATAGTTTGATGAAAAAAAAGGCTATTGTTGCAACAACTATTGGCACTATTTCTCTTAGAAGAGCATTAGTAGGTAATAAATTGTTAGTGGAAGCACCTAGTAGCAAGAACTGCAAACATTGATTTGCAAGTATATAGAACTAGGTGAATTCCTCGCGTTGTTCTTGGCATGCAAAGGTAATTTCAATCACGTTAAGAGCAATGTAAAAGTAATTTCAATAGTAAACTAAAGAAAATCTTGAACTTCGTCAAAGAAAACATGGGTCACTAATATGTGGAGATAATATTATTTGTAACTTAATATACAACACAAAAATTGGTCTTGTATCTTGCCAACCAACAGCCCCACGTGGTTCTATGAGAATTAGTGATAGATTACTCATATTAACAGAGATTCAGACATGAACTAATGACATATTTGGACTAAATGCTTCTGAAATTACGGAAACCAAATTCAGAAGTTTTACTGTTTCTGTCAGGCCCAATGGCAAAAGAATCGACCAAATATTCATTCAGGCCCGCGGCCTGCCAACGTGTTTGTACGAGCTGCTCCCAGGATTCAACGTGGGTGGCCTGCCAACGCATTGGTACGCGCTACTCCCAGGATTCAACATGGGCCTGGGCCGCGCAAGCTCCAACGGGCCACTTGCACCCACAATGCCATATCATTGCTACGCGATCTCAGACGTCCAAGGCAATCTCACGGTCCTCCTCCATTTTCACTTGAACAAAATTGTCAGTCGTCCTGCCTCCACTCCCGAACCCTAACCACTTGTAGTTCCTTCCCTAGCTGCTCTCAGCGCCGCGACGACCACTGCCTCTCCTTTGACTACTGCTGGCGCCCGAAAGCACCCTTCCCCGCCAGCAGAGGGGGACGGGCGCCGAGCACCGGGCTTCCCGCCACGCAGAGGGGCGGCACCAGGGCCATGACACCGCTGCGCACCTCCGCCGACGCGACCCCTGGCTCACCGGCGGTTGACCGCGCACGCCCATCACGGGCAACTTCGGCGAGGCGAAGAACATCGCCCACCACGTTGCGGCTGGGCTCGGCAAGGTCGGCCTCGACCCCTGTCCCGGATCCATGGCAGTCTCCTCCTCCGCACCGCCATGGCCGACGAGGCACGCCGCGCTGGAGCTGGAGTGCCAGCGCGACACGTTCGATCGCCCGGAGCTTCTCTAGTCGGCTCCTCGCCCTTTTCTTCTCTCTCTTTCGCCCCCTTCCTCTCAATTGTTGTCTGAGTGCGGATGGGGTAGGGTATGGCACAAGCGGAGTAGGTGGCAGGCGAGGATAGCAGAGGTATTTATCGATTACAGCAAGGAGGCGAGGACTTCTCGTTTCTTTCTGTAGTGGCAATTCATTTTAGGGGATCAGTTATGGCTGCGTTTCTCGGCACCGGGGAGCTGGAGGGCCAGGGTGGAGGCGGACGGTCAGGAACCGAGAGCGCTGGAGGATGGAGTGGGTTTCAAAGATGATGTGGCTTCACTGGATGCGAGAAATTCCCTAAGTGGGGGTTCTCTATATAGGTGTGTAGTAGACTTGTCGAAATCGAACAAAAGTTTCCTAGTAAGTTTAGCGACTAATGATACCACTTAAAAGTAACATATTTTTTTTTGGTTGCTAGAAGGGGGTATTAGTGTAACCAGGGGCGGATCTTGGATAAGCTCCTCGGGAAGGGCTAAATAGTGACAATTAGAGCTAAAGTTAAGAATTAATGGTAATTTAGGGAGTAATAAACCATATTTTACATGTGAGTTAAGGCTCCTAGGGAGGTTGTAGCCAGGCAGCCCGGCCCCAGGATCCGCCCTTGAGTGTAACCAAGGATGATTTAGTAAGAATGAGTTGGAACAGGAAACTCATGGTAGCAGGTGCCTTTCGGTTGTTGCATTGTAGAAAATCTCAGTTTATTAGCATCCCAATTTTTTTAGTCTAACCATTGTAAACACCTAATAATATCACATATTTCTAAATTCTAGTGTGCCTAACATGTTTAACACACCACCTGAATTTTTAGCATGGATAGTAAAATGATGTTTAAGCTTTGCAATATATATTTATATAATTTATTTTTTGTGACTTTATATTTAAATAATTCAGAGAAGGCAGGAAAAGTAAAAAGTTTGAAGTAAGGTGAATGACATAGTACTGTTCAACAGTGAATTCGAGTTCATCCTTAACAATGTTTCTCCCTCGCAAGTGTGAAGAGAGATCAAAAGCCCCAGACTGTGACATTACTTGCTTCCCAGTATTGTTCTGCAAAATTATACAGTTTCAGGCAAAGGAGTTACAACATGGATATTAAGTATGCACAAACAACAATATTGTACTACATCCATTTCTATACTATTTTTTTTCCCCAAGGCCTTGTTTAAGTGTAGTCAGATTCACATCAATCCACATATGTTGGGGTGGATTTGGAGTGGAACTTGAACTAAATTCCACCCAAAGACACACCAACACATGTGGATTGAGGTGAATCCAACAACATCCAAACAAGGTTTAATGGATGCTCTCATCACACATTGATAACATGGTATATAGTATGTAGTGACCTTGTATAGTGCTAAGTTGATTGTCGTTGCGGTATAGTATGCTGAGACCTTGTCAAGCAGTTATTTTTTGAAGAAGGAGTGTATATATATATTGGAGGACATAAAACAAGTATTTTGGAAGGGGATATATTGTGTACGTGTAATGTGTTGAGGTATTTGTTATCATGTCTATTGTTGGCCTTGATGAGTTTTGTTCTCTGATCAATAAAACATTATCCTGTGATTATTTCTAGTTTTCTACATAAAAGTTTCCTGATCAACAAAACATAAGTACAAAGAAATAGTTAGTTATTATTTTTTTATTCTTAAACATCATATGGTAGTAAAAAAAATACCAAGAGAGTAGTACAAATTAGAAATTAGGAGTGTGTGCCAAATTCATAGCCAACGTATGCAAAGCAAAAGTTGTTCATAGGCTGGAGTAACAAAAAGTTATAAATAAAATAATAAAGTACAGTTATCAGCTAGTCATCTCATGAGCAGTATAAGAAAATCTCCAATTAAAGGGCGGCGGGGTGAAAGACGGTGTGGTATTTGCTCCTTCCGCTGGTGCTTAAATTCGTGTGAGCGTAAGAGAGAAGTAAAAAAATGAACTGAGAATTACCAGTAAATTGCCTCCTGCTGATTGCTTCTTTTCCAAAATGATCAGAGGGAGGTATGCTCTCTGCTCATGCCGATCGAGGTGCAAGCTATATATGTATGATATCCCTAAGGAGCTGTATTTATAGACGAGATGGAGTAGACATCAACACTTGTTCCCATTACAGCATGGCTGGCCAGTCCGAGCATGGCTCATGTGGTGCCAGTGCAACAGCACGTGTTTGTGTCACTGGTCCAGACAAGGATGGCTCAACTGAGCTCCTGTTTAGTTCGCCGCTCAAAAAGTGGGTATATGATTACTTTTGGAATAGGAGTTCGGTAGTCTCACCACCATAATTTCACCTCTCTCTTTGTTCACATTTCATATAGCACCATAATGCCACATCCTCTCTATATATTAGATGATCGTGTGGCCGATTAATGGAATCCAACACACGCCTACCGCAACCGTATCTGATAGTAACTAACAACAACCCCGATCTAGTTTATAATGACTCCATAATGAGACTGATATTCCATCGCCTTCAGTTATGCATGCATCAATTCATTTAGACTGATATATACACCTGCAAATAATAATGTCCGAATGAAAGGTGTTTTTGACGCTGGCTGGCTCGATCAAATGAAGCTTATCTCAACTTTTATAGCTCATTCTTAAGCGATCTTTTTAGGGTTTACGTACCTTGATTTCCATGGGAAAACAGCCTAGCTAGCAATTTTCCTTTAGTCACTCAAAAAAACAACTCTTTTCTAGATTTATAGCGCCTGAGCCCGACCGACATACACTGATGAATTGAGAATGTCTCACTTAGATCAGTGGTTTGCTCGTTGCTTCATGCAGAAAAACAAATTCAAATTTAGTGCACAATGCTAGCAGCCAATGAACACTCTGTATAAAAGTCTATTGCAAGGGCCAAATGGTGATACCACCAGTCATTTTCACCATTATTCAAAAAATGTTGAGCTCCATATAGGTTAAAACCAATACCAACTGATGGTCCATACTTGATTTCCGTCGAAAAAAAAGAGAGAAGTGCTAAGTGAAACTAATGTAGCATGCGGAGATTCAAAATAAAATGAAGCATGCGCAGTTGAGGGGACAAAAAGCCATGGATAGATCATCTTCAGTAGTGTTTGGAGTTGCTGGTGATACTTCAGCTGACACCCAACTGCAAAATGATAAATTAAGTTATCAGCACCCCATACAAGAACACATAATGGACCTAATAATCTCACTAACTATTTGCGGAATCCGAACAGAATACGGATCTTAACTTGTTCCAGCGAGGCAACGCTTCTGTGCCTTCAATTGCTTCAGGATGTCCTGTATGGCTTCCGCTATGCTGGCCTTGCGGTTCTCTTTGTTGTTCCAGAGTTCAGAAAAAAGTTGTACTCATTAATCTAAAGAAGGCATGAATCTAAATACGATTAGATTTGGAAGAATGCACATCTAAATAAGGCATGTCTCTGCAGATTTTCTGAAAATATACTGGCATAATATGATACTACCGTGATCAGCTTTTTCTTTATATGTCGAATCTCATCACTGAGCATCCTATCATTAACAATAAGAGTTTGATTGAGAGTTTCCAGATATTCCACTATTTCAATCCTTTCATTAAGTTCTGATGTCAGCTCGTTAGAACATTTCTTCACATCAACACCCTCTCCTTTGATGTGTATCACCGCCTCCACTTTGCCTTTAAGTTGTTCAATATCTGGCTCCAGCTTTTGCTTTTCATCCGCCTGCCTTTCTAACTGCAGGATTCGGTTCAGGGCGAACTCCTTCTCTTTCTGTTTGAGTTTGGAACCCTTAAGTTTGGATGCATGAAAACTAAAAGAAAAATTCAATGGTATCAACAAGAAAAAGGATGTACGTACCTTATGTTTCTCGACAAGCTGTAGCGCCCGTTCATCAGCTTTCTGTTGTTGGGAATCATTTTGGTCAACATTCTATAGGGAAATAAGTACAAAAGACAGCAGTAAATAATTCATTATTTGCGAGACTATGAATACAATCCACAAACTATCTGATGTGTGATACAGTAATAGAGAAGATATGGACAATAAAAAGTAAAACTATTAGCAATGGGGACCCATACATTTTTCCCTCTTCCTCCAGTTTTCTTCTCTTCATGTCAGTTTGAGCAACTTGTTCATTTAGTTCCCTGGACCTCCTTCCAATATTACTCTCTTTCTCAGCCAATTGATTTCTCAGCTTCAGTCTCCTGAATAACTCTCTGTGTATGTTCACAAGCAGTAGACTGCATATTCCTCATCTCTGTGAAAAAAGGATAAATAAAAATACAATAGGAACAATCATTTTATAGGCAATATAAATGAGCATAACATCCATATAGCTCGGGCAGGAGATCATTTCACAACTAGAATTCAATGTGTGTACCTTCATAATAATGTTTGTGCAGCAAATCACTTTCTTCTTTGACTTTCTGAAAGGAGATATTCATTTGATTACACTTGTACTCTAGATCTTGCAGATACTTGCTTTGAGTGGTAATGTGTTGAGTCAAATTAGCTATGAGATAGTCAGTCTTGCTGGAAAATTCTTGTTCCAGTTCAGACACAGTCTTGAGGCCACCATTTGCAGACAAGAACCTACCAACTGGGTCATCTGATTTATAGTCCCCTTCTTTTTGCCAGCCATCCAAACACGTGCTTTACTAGTTGCTTTGTCTCCTTCCAGACTACTTTACCCAAGCGCTGTGACTCGAAATAGTTATGGAATGCTAAGGCATTCTTGAACCCAGTCCAATCCTTGGTGACCAGTGTACCCATTGGCATTCTCCACAGCAGTACATTGCACGGGTTTGAAATCAGCTAGCTGCTTCATCAGTATGCTTACATCCCCCTGGGTTTGTTCGGCTGGAACATTGGTGAGGATGCCCATCCAGGGCCAAACAAACACTTACTGATCTTGCATTGACTCAGAGCTGCAGTCCATTGTAGACCTAAGAGATAGAAATATCCAGGTGAGAACATTATTAAATCATAGCGAGTGCTACTTCTTTGTTCAGTACACTGCAACCTCGATGAGCATTTAGCGATGATATGCATGACTGTTTGGACAAATGAATGGAACAATAGCAAAACTAGTTGATTGATCAGAAGCACATAGTGAGTACCGTTTCTCTCTGTTGTTTAGTACTAAAGTCTCAACTGTGGCAACTAAGACTGACCGATACAAAGGAACAAATGCATGACAGAATCACGGAGCAATGATGCAGTGAACATTTTTCATGACTGACAGAATATCAGAGCAGAAGAGGCATTGTAAATAAACATGAAGAGCTGAATTCGCGTTATATTAGCATTCACACGTCATGGGACTACACATATCTAATCTGACGAAGTATGTATGTATGATGTTTGTTAACAGCATATATACTATATTATTGTAGCAACAAGAACACAAATATGTAAGAAAGAAGTCGTGTCTATGCATTCTTGTTTTGCTAAGCACACAGCAAGCCAGGCACACGAACCACAATGTACCTCGTCGTCGATGGGAGGCAGAGGCAATTTCGCGAACAACTGGCGCTGGTGGTCAAAGAAAAGCAGCGACGCCGAGGTGTAGGGGTTCCCGGCCGGCGCCAACGTGCGTACGGTAACCGACATCGACGCCACTGGACGTGACATGGGTGGGTGGGTGCCAGCCACCACCACCGAAGGCGGCCAGCGGCCGGCGGCGGAGACGAAGGGAAAAAAAGGAGCCCGAACCATGTGGGCTGGGCCGGGAAGGAAGTAGCGGTTGGAGGGCCGAGGCCCGTATATATACTTGAGCGGGTGGGCTTCGTGTTGGGTCGGACATAGTCCTATCGGGCCATGCTTTGTTCTTTCCCACGGACATAGTGTATGTGTATGAAGGGGATAATATCGAGATGCAAGAAGAGATAGATTGATTAGGGGCTTTTTTAATTCTCTTTTTGCCAAACTTTTGGCAAAACTTTTTGGTAACAAATCTTTTGGCATCCAAAAAGCAATTCAACACAAAAGAACGCAAGAATATGCAGCAGAAATAGTACGCCGTGCCGTAGAGAAATACTGTACTACAGATCGAATCGAAGGAAAAAAAAAAGCCACGCTGGAAGAAAAGCTGCGGAATTATAATAGAAGGAACACGAAAAGCAAACATGACGATACGGTAGAGGTGGTAGATGAACTAGTGCGGAATTGCACGTACGTACCACTGGTGCTCTTGAGCCGCCATCGTGGACACCGCAGCAGTGCTCCACTCCACCTAGCCCTGTGCATGGGTGGGTATATGCGGTTCCTACGGATTTTTTAAACCACCCGTGAGAAGGGTTGATACATGGGTATGGATTGGATGGATCGAATGGGTATATGGGTCAACCGCCAGTACAGAGGCCGGCGCACGTCGCATCCCGGGGCAGGTCCACGACCCGCTGCTTCCCGGGGCGGAGGCGGATTCCCGGCGGCCCCCGCGCAAGGGGCGGCTTGCGGCGTGCCGTGGTGAAGGAGGCTGCTCGGCAGCTCGCGCGTCGAGGGCGGAATCGGCGCACCGGCGGTCGCCGCGTCGAGGTCAGCAGCGCGGGTCGGCGCTTCCCGCGCGTGGGAGCGGAGGTCCGCACGGTGAGCTCGCTGGGGACGACGAGACGGATGGAGGGCAGCGGTCAGCCGGCCTGGAGCTCGTAAGTCGAGGAGAAGTGTTTCCCGTGGCCGATGGCGACAACGGCGACGGGCGGCGGTCATCCGGCGAGTGGGAGAAGAAAGACAGAGCGGGGAAGAAGAAGCTGACACACCGCATCTCCTCCGGTTCTTGTCCATCACGAGCTCCCTCGGTAGCAGTCCAACCATGGAGAAGCTGTTGCCCACGGCGGGGATGCCGCAATGCTACGGTGTTGTTGCATTCGTGGTGCCCTGATCCTCCGTCCGTCTCGTCGTCCCCAGCGGGCTCGCCAAGCACGACGTCCCCAGCGAGCTCGCCAAGCAAGCCGCCGGCGGGGTGCATCTGCGCGCATGCTGCGCTTGGCATTTGCCCGGAAACGCCGTGATTCCGCCGAGCAGAATCGATCCATGGGTGTCTCACGGATTTGACCCATATCCACCCAACCCATATATAATTTCTTTTCAATGATTGGGTGGGTCTTGAACGGATGGGTTGGGTGGGTTTCGTAACCCATGCACAGGGCTAACTCCACCAACATCTTCTGAATTTGATTCTCTCCTTCCGTTTTATAGCCAGACGAGACCTGGCACAGTGAGCCAGAGGAGGAAGGGTAGGCGACGCCGGCCAGTCTAGCTCTCCGACTTCAAACTCCTCGACTCCTGAAGTCATGAGGTGGCCGTGGGCGTGGGCCCGGAGGCGTTTCAGCATGCAGAGAAACGATGGAGCGAGCTTTTTTGGTTTTGACCGGCCGGCCGGGGTCGTCGATTCGACGTACTGGGTTTCTGCGTTGCACGACACAGGTTTGTTTTCCCGTGTCCTGGCATAAGCGTTGGTTGGTTCAGAGCAGACCAACATCAGACATCATTTCATCATTCATCACACAAATTCCTTCAAGCGGAAAAAAAAAAAAAATCAAGTTTATAACAAAACATATCACCAGTTGTTTTCACCGTTATTGAGAAAATGGTGAGGTCTATAGAGTTTTAAACCAGTACCAACTGATGATCCATACTTGATTTTCGACAAAAAAAAGAAAAGTGCTAAGTGAAACTAATGAAGCATGTGAAGATTCAAAATAAAATGAAGCATGTGCCCGTTGAGGAAAAAAAAAAAGGCCATTGATAGATCATCTTCCGTAGTGTCTGGTGTGTTGCTGGTGATGCTGATAGTCAGCTGACCCCCCAACTGCAAAATGATAAATCAAGTTATCAGCCCTCGTACAAGAACACAGAATGGACCTAATATCTCACTAAGTATTTGCAGAATGCGACCAGAATACAAACCTTAACTTGTTTCCAGTGAGACGACCAAACCTTAACTTGTTCCAGTGAGACGAAGCTTCTGTTCCTTCAATTGCTTCAAGATGTCCTGTATGGCTTCCGTTATGCTGGCCTTGCGGTTCTCTTTGTTGTTCCAGAGTTCAGACACTGGATAGCGCCCACTAGCATTGTACTCATTCATCTCCAACAATGCGGTAGTCACGGCCTTGTAGACCTCCTCACCAAGCTGTTCCTTCAAGCCCACCAATTTCTCATCCTCGTCATTGAGGATTTGCTGAAACAAAACACATCAGGTTAGTGTTCACAATTAGCCATGCTCTGAGGCAATTCGTCCTGGAGTGACTGAGTAACATAGTGAAAATTTTGCAGGAAGAGAAAAAAAGACGTATATTTGTTTCATTGTGCATACCTCTGTAGTTGAGCCTGTGGTCACTATCTTGAAAGGATGCCAATTAGGGTCCTTCACATGCTCTTGCCACAAGCAAACAAGTTCAGCAGCTTCAAATTCAGTATATTCTCCATACCTTTGCTTGCAAAAATAGAACAAAGGGCTTCTCATCCAGTTCACCCATCTTCTTGGTTCCAATGTTGCTACGGCTATGAGGACCTATAAAAACTGTCAAACCCTGCAAAATATCCACACAATCTCTCTCAGGCAGAGTCAAATGGACATAAGGGCTTAATCTTGAGGAATAAACATCTAAAGAAGGCATGAATCTAAATACGATTAAATTGTGAAGAATGCACATCTAAATAAGGCATGAATCTACCTCGATCAGCCTTTTCTTTATACGTTGAATCTGATCACTGACCATCCTTTCTTGAACAACAAGACTTTGATCACTGACCATCCTTTCTTGAACAACAAGGTCTTGATTGAGAGCTTCCAGACCTTCCGCTATTTCAATCGTGTCATTAAGTATTGCAATCTTAGAACTGCAGTCCATTGCAGACCTAAGAGATGTAGGAATATCCAGCTGGTCAGAACATTGTTAATTCAGGAAGAGTAGCGAGTGCTGCTTCTTTATTATTCAGTAGTGGCAGTAACCTATATCAATGGTGAGCATGTAGCAATGGTATGCATGCCTGTTTGGACGCATAAATGGAACAGCAGCAAAACTGGAGTCATTTGTCAGAAGCATGAACATTAGCATTAAGCACTAAAAAAGTACCATTTCTCTGTTCTTTAGCACTGAAGCCCAAGTATTGCCACTAAGAGTGGTTTGATGTAATGTTCAGACACGCACCAAAGTAAACATGAGGTCTAGTGAGGTCTCCATTAAGTTAGTACTATGTGTTAGCTGTGGAGCTTATATACAACGGCCAGACACATTAAAGGAATGCTTAGTTGACAAAATCACATAACAGTGGTGCAATAAACATTTTTCATGACTGCAACTAATAACTAATATCTCAATTCTCAAGTTACTAGCAATGATTAAGATGTCAAAATGATGATTCAGCATTACTAGCAGAGATGCTAGCACATATACAATAATAACATACTCCACATGCCAACCGAATATATGTATTGCAGAACCAGCCGCTTATCACACCTCGTCCTCGAGGGGAGGCAGCGCCTGGCGAGGCAATTTGGCGAACAACTTGCGCTGGTGGCGAAACCAAAGCAGCAACGCGGAGGCGTAGTAGGGGTTCCAGGCGCACCAGCGCGCGCACAGAACCGACATCGAAGTCACGGGACTAGACATGGTTGCGGCCGTCGGAGCCGGCGGCGGCGGAGACGAATTGGAGCAAAAGGAGAGTCGAAACCGTGTGGACTGGGCCGGTGAGTCGTTGTTGGAGGGCCGAGGCCCGTGTAGCAGGTTTTTCGCGTTGGGCTGGAAATAGTCTCATCCGGCTTTGCTTGTTCTTTCCCACGGATCCATGGACTGCTCGACGTGCTCGTGTATATGTGTGTGTGGTTGAAAGGAAGATGATGTGGAGATGCAAGTAAAAAGAATGCAAGAACAGGCTGCAGATCGAAGAAAAGCAAATAGCACGTACTCCCTCCTATCCCAAATTACAAGGCATTCCAAGAATCTGTAGAAATTAAATAGTAGAAGAGGTAATAAATTAATAAAGAGGTGTGGAATCTCGCAGCATACCACTGGTGATGGACAGCCGCCTCTATTCGGACTGTCTCCTCGCTCCGTGCCGGTGCCAAGAAGAGGGTTTCAGTTGGCCCGTTCCATCCCATTTTATAGCCAGCGAGGCCTGGCAGTTGCAACATGCAGAGCAGCGATCGATCGAGCGAGCGAGCTGTGCTTTTGGTTTTTGACCGGCCGGTGTCGCTGCGACGGGGTCTCCCGTCGATCCATGCGCCGTTTCCGACATAGGCGCTACGACAAATTAGTGGTTGACATACACTTGGTTTTGTATGTGTATTGATTTTTATCATTACTGTACTTTACAATTATCATAGTCTGGAGTTTCCTTGAAAGCAAAAACACATCATGCCAACTGCTCACATCTCACATATGTTGAGCCCTGCTATGATAGGCTGATAAGTGATACCACTACCACACATTTTCTTTCCCGTTCAAGGGATTATATAGTGTTGAAGCTCCTACATTGCCAGTGTGTCTGAAACTGTTATCGACTTTCTTTCCTTCACCAGTAATCCCCGCATGATCAACTATATATGTGGTATCCCTAACTATTATTTCTCGATCATTCGCTTTGGATATAAGCTAGGCTGCATTGTGACAATCTCCACAGATCCTCAAGGTCATCCTAGGGGAAGTGCTTATCAGACCAAAAGCGACGGCAAGCTTTTCATTGTGCCTCATGAGCATTTGTGCCTTCAGACTCTCCTCGACATATATATCATGCTGTGCAAAATCAACATCAGGAACATAGCCCGTCACCTTCATCAGCTCCTCCAAGCAGTCCAACCTTTCATGAATCAAATATTTAAATCAAGCTAAGGATGCAATTTGTCATTACATCTGAACTCACGTTTCACACCCTTTATCTTCATCCAGCTATACCTAGGTGTTTTCATTATCCTTCATCCACCTCCTTACTCTAGACATCGGCCCACCTATTTGCCACAGCATAACTATTTGCCAGCATTCCGTGGATCCTGTTCAATCAACTTAATTTCCAGCAGCAAACTCGGCAAACTCCAACTTCTTATAAACTCTACATGCAGTCAGCAAGGTTCCACAGGCATAAGGATGCGGGCATTGAGCGCAAAACATCTAGCTGTTCTTAAAGATTAGTATGTAGTTTTTCTCTGGCCCTCTTCAATATCTTATTCTAAGTATAAATGTTTGTAGCTCTGGTGCTGCAAACAATACTCATGAAGTTCAAAATTATTTAGTTGATGCATGGTATTATACCTTTATTGGAATTTGTTACTACTGTAGTATTCAACTTCTAGGAAAATGAAAACATGCACAATGAATTTCAAGACACGCATACTATGGAGAATGATGGGATGTCTTTCTATTTCATTTCTAAATAATGGTGTGGGAACTGGGAGTCCACGACCATACTAGTGGGGCCGCATGGGGGGACCTGGGTGCTACATCATCATCATCAGACTCAGTTCATCATTCATCACACAAGTTGCTTCATGGAGAGGGGAAAAAACATTTAGTTCAAGTCAAAGAAAAGCACCAAATGCCAGCAGTAAACACTGCCTACAAAAGTCTGTTGCAGGGGTCAAATGGTGCATCACTAGTCATTATCACTGTTATTCAGAAAATGTAGAGAGCAGGGGTCCATACTTTAAACCGTTGATGGTTCATACTTGATTTCGGACAAGAAAGAGAAATGCAACATGAAACTAAGAAGAATGCGCCGCTATGGAAAACACGGCCATGGATAGATCTTCAGTAGTGTCTGGAGCTCCTGGTGATGCTGATAGTCAGCTGACCCCAACTGCAAAATGATAAATCAAGTCATCAGCACCCCCATACAAGAACACAGAATGGACCTAATCTCACTAAGTATTTGCAGAATGCGACCAGAATACAGACCTTAACTTGTTCCAGTGCGGCGACGCTTCTGTGCCTTTTGCTTCAGGATGTCCTGTATGGCTTCTGCTATGCTGGCCTTGCGGTTCTCTTTTTTGTTCCAGAGTTCAGATACCGGATAGCGGCCGCTAGCGTTGTACTCATTCATCTCCAGCAATGCGGTAGTCACAGCCTTGTAGGCCTCCTCGCCAAGCTGTTCCTTCAAGCCCACCAACTTCTCATCCTCGTCATTGATGATTTCCTAAAACAAAACACATCAGGTTAGTGTTGACAATTAGCCATGCTGCGAGGCGATGTGTCCTGTAGTGATTGATTAACAGTCAATTTGAGGTAAGTATTGCGAGAAAGTATGCAGGAAGATAAAAGATGTATATTTGTTCTAATTACGTTCAGAAAAAGTATATTTGTTCAAATGGGCATACCTCTGTATTTGAGCCTGTGGTCACTATCTTGAAAGGATGCCAATTAGGGTCCCTCACACGCTCTTCCCATAAGTGGACAGATAAAGAAGCCTCAAGTTTGGCATCTTCTCCATACCTTTGCTTGCAAGATATAACAAACGCTTTCTCATCCAGTTCACCCATCCTCTTGATTCCAATGTTGCTACGAGGACCTAATAAATCTGGCAAACCCTGCAAAATATCCACACAAACTCACTGAGGCGAGTCAAAAGGACAGGGAGGCTTTTTGAAGGAATTGACATCTAAAGAAGGCATGGATTTACACATAATTAAATTTCGAAGAATGCATTATCTAACTATGGTTTCTGAAAATATACTGGCCTATGATATTACCCTGATCAGCTCTTTCTTTGCATCTTGAATCACATCATTGGTTACCCTTTCTTTAGCAACAACAGTATGAATGAGAGCATCGAGAAATTCCATCTCTTCAATATTGTCAATCAGTTCTACTGTCCGCTCCTCAGAATCATTTTGGTCAGCATTCTACAGGGAAATAAGTATGAAAGACAGGTAAAGGTAAGTAATTCATTATTGACGAGACTTTTTTTTTTTTTCAAGACCACGCCGTTGGCGCTTTTTTTCATTAAGCAGAAGAAAGTTGAAAATACAAGATTATTGACGAGACTATAAATACAACCCACAAACTATCTGATATGTGATACAGTAATAGAGAAGATATGGACAATAAAAAGTAGAACTACCAGCAATGGGGATGCACCCATACCTTTTGCCTCTCTTCCACCAGTTTTCTTCTTTTCAAATCAGTTTGATCAACTTGTTCATTTAGTACCCTGGAGCTCCTTCTGATGTTACTCTCTTTCTCAGCCAACTCATTTCTCAGCTTTTCAGTCTCCTGAATAATCCTATGTGTATGTTCGCGAGCAGCAGACAGCATATTCCTCATTTCTGTGAAACGGATAAATAAAAAATACAATAGGCACAATCATTTTAAGCAATATAAATGAGCATAACACCCATAAAAATCTCCGACAGGCGGCGTGAGAATGTTTCACAACTAGAATTTAATTAGTGTACCTTCATTATAACGTTTGTGCAGCAAATCACTTTCTTCCAAGACTTTCTTCAGGGAGAGATTCATTTGATTACGTTTGCACTCTAGATCTTGCAGATACTTGCTTTGAGTGGTAATGTGTTGAGTCAAAATAGCTATGAGATTGTCAGTCTTGCTGGACATCTCTTGTTCCAGTTCAGACACTGTCTTCAGTTCACCATTTGATGACAAGAACCTACCAACTGGGTCATCTGATTTGCAATCCTCTTCTTTTGCCAGCCATCCAAACACATACTTCACATGTGGCGGCTTTGTCTCCTTCCAGTCCAGTTTACCCAAGTGTTGTGACTTGAAGTAGTTATGGAATGCTAAGGCATTCTTGAAACCAGTCAATCCTTGGTGAAAAGAACAATGACGCAGCCAGTGTACCCATTGGCATCATCCACAGTGGTATATTGCACGGGTTTGAAATCAGCTAACTGCTTCATGAGTATGCTTCCATCCCCTGGGTTTGTTCGGCTGGAACATTGGCGAGGATGCCCATCCAGGGCCAAACAAACACTTCCTGATCTTGCATTGACTCAGAGCTGCAGTCCATTACAGACCTAAAAGGTAGAAATATCCAGGTCAGAACATTATTAATTCAAGTAGAGTAGCGAGTGCTACTTGTTTATATTTAGTAGTGACTGCAGCCTATACCATCGGTGAGCATTTAGCAATGATATGCAAGACTGTTTGGATAAATGAATGGAACAGCAGCAAAACTGGATCATTGATCAGATGCACATAGTGAGTAGCCAAATGATCCAATGCACATAGTGAGTAGCCTTTCTCTGTTCTTTATTAGTACTAAAGTCTCAACTGTGGCAACTAAGACTGACTGGTACAAAGGAACAAATGGTGCAGTGAACATTTTTCATGACTGTGATTAATATCTCAAATGACAGAATCACAGAGCAGAAGAGGCATTGTAAATAAACACGCAGAGCTGCATTCACGTCATATTAGACATACACACGTCATGTGGTTACACATATCTAATCTTACCAAGTATGTATGTATGATGTTTGCTAACAGCTTATTGTATTGTTGTAGCAACAAGAACACAAGGGGTGTTTAATTCCCTCTTTTGCCAAAAGTTTTGGCATTTCATTCAATATTTTTGCAAATGCATCTAAAGACCATGGAAAAAAAAAACAGCAAAACTTTGTGTCAAAATTTTTTTGGTATTTGGTACTCTAGAGGCCCAAAGTTTGCATTTTGCCAAAATATTCCCCTATGGCAAAATTTTTGCCATGCATCTAAACACCACTGTTGGCAAAAACTTTTGGAGCAACAACTTTTGGCACCCAAATGGTAATTAAACACAGCCTAAGTAAAAAGAAGTCATGTCTATGATTTTTTTTTTTTTCTGATCGGGGAATATAAGCTGGCCAACAATCCCAAAAAGCACAAACCCACCGCTAAGGACACATCAAGCCAGGCACACGAACCACAATGTACCTCGTCGTCGATGGGAGGCAGCACCCAGATGAGGCAATTTCACGAACAACTGGCGCTAAAAGAAAGAGCGATGATGTCGAGATGCAAACAAGAAGATATTGATTTTTTAAAAAATAATAATGCAAGAACAGGCAGCAGAATTAGTAGGCCATGCCTTAGAGAAATACTCCACTGTAGTGCAGATCGAATCGCAGAAGAAGAAAAAAAAAAGCACCCTGCAGTTGGAAGAAATGCTGCGGAATTGCAATAGAGCTAGCGAGCACGCTGCAGATCCAAGAAAAGCAAACATCACGCACGATGGTAGAGGGAATTGCACGTACCACTGAGTGTAGCCTCCCTCCACTCCACCAAAACCTCTGCTTCTGAATCTGAGGAAGAAGAAGAGAGAGGGTTTTCTCAGTGAGGCAGAGGAGGGGGAAGGGAAGACGACGCCGTCTCTCCGACCTCCAACTCCTCCGCGGCCGTGGTCCCCGGTACGGAGGAGAGGTGGGCCCGGGAGGCGTTTGAGAAGCGAAATTGATCGAGCTAGCGTGCTTTTTGTTTTTGACCGGCCGGGGTTCGATTCGACTGGGTTCGCGTTGCACGACACAGTTTGTTTTCCATGCGCCGTTTTCTGGCAAGGTCACTTTTATTTGTTTTTGTTGGTACATACATTGATTTTTATTACTGTACATGTATACAATGGTGTATATACAATGAAAATTTAATAACCTACGATCGTAGTTTCACCCTTTGTTTAGGCTATTAGGCGTCCGAAGTGGGCATGAGAGGACTAAATAAATCAGACAACAAACTTATTGTAATTTAATTTAATATATTTTTTTCCAAAAAAAGATTTTACATTGGCACCCTAGACCAACTGATAGTGGAAGTACTCCCTCCGTCCCCAAAATATGCATCGTTTTGGGTTTTTAGTCTTCACAACTTTGACTCGATTTGTACAAAATACGTGCAACATTTGTATCTTCAAATAAATTTGTTAAAAACTTGATTCAAAGATCTTTCTAATATATAATTTGTCAAAGTTATTTCTCGGAAAGCGCAAGCGACAAACATTTTGGGACGGAGGGAGTAGGCCCTAGGGTTGATTTCGTGAAGACTTTAGGGCACGCATAAACGGCTTGGCCGTCGTCTCTGAAGCGAGTTTTTGCAAAAATCCCCTCTTGTTCGCTTCAGTAAATGAGGAGAGAGGGGGTGCCGTCGCTTGGTGAGACGACGCGAAGGCTAGAAAAGCATTTGTTTTAGATGCATTTGTTTAATTAGGTACATAGTAAAAGTAATGTATCTAAAAAAGATAAAGTAAAGTATAATTTCGAACGGATAGAGTAAGAAAGAAGTCGTGTCTATGCTTTTTCGATTAGGGAATATAAGCTGGCCAATAAGTCAGATGAGCCAATTTCACGAACAATTGGCGCTGGTGGTCAAAACAAAGCAACGACGCCGAGGGTAGGAGTTCCCCGCCGCCCTCGCCCCCAGCCCGCACCCCCCCCCCAGCGTGACGGCAACCGACATGTACACCACGGAAATGGGTGGGTGGGGGTCCGACAGTCAGCCACCACCACTGAGGCCTCCTTTGGCAGCCAGGGAAGGCACGCCCCGGGTTTTACGTCCCGTCAAATCCATGTTACGTATTAAGTTAGGCTTTGTTGCCGGCGCTTCCCTAACCCCACCCCTCGTCCAACCAGTAGCGTGGAGAAGAAAGGAACATCCAGGACCGGGAGCGGCGCCCGCCCATCCGTGGGTCGGGAGCGACGCCCCGGGACTTCCATGCCCCACACGCCGGCTCCTCGTGACCACGCTCTAATTTAATTCTGCACGCATTCGTCGGGGGTCAGGCTGCCCAGGGAAAGTGCCGGGTTTTTCCAAACGAGGCGTGAAGGCGGCCAGCCGGGGCGCTGAGACGAAGGGAAGCACGAACCATGTGAACTGGGCCGTGAAGGAAGTAGTGGTTCGAGGGCCGAGGCCCGTGTACGTGCGCAGCTTCGTGTTGGGCCGGAAATAGTCTCATTTCCCACGGATGATGCATCATCGACTACTACTCTTGTGTGTTTCCCTAAAAAAACTACTCGTGTGTGTGTGTATGTGTATGTGTATGTGTATGTGTATGTGTATGGTTGAACGAAAGAGGGATGATGTCGAGATGTAAACAAGAAGAGATTGATGTTTTTAAAAAAGAATGCAAGAACAGGCAGCACAATTTGTACATAGAGAAATACTATAGTAAGAAGAAAAAAATAAAGCACGCTGCAGATGGAAGAAACATATGCTGTGGAATTGCAATATAGCTGCAGATCGGTGGGAAGGGATTGCACGTAGTGATCCTGGACGTCACAGAGCACTGTATAGCCTCCCTCCACTCCGCCAAAACCTAGCTTCTGAATCTGATTCTCTCTCCTCCGTGCTGCTTCTGCTCGACCCGTTCCCTTTCTTCCGTTTTATACCTAGATGAGACCTAGCAATGAGGCAGAAAGAAACTAATGCAAGAACATGTGTATCTTTAGACTTTAGGATATACCAAGTACAAGTATATAATCTCGTCACTAAATGGCCACTAATAACAAGACTTTAATCCAACAAAATGAATAGCGTACCATGATGGTCCATTCTTCAGTTGTCACATGTTAATTCAGCTTCTTCACAGGCTACCAAAATACAAAGCGTTTGCCACTGAACATGTGCTCAAAAAACAAAAAACATCTTATTGTCTATCAATTTACCATTTCTCTGATGGAGTAGGATAAAAGTTAGAGAAGCTTTCACCGGTGAAACCGAAGAAACCTTTAGAATACAAATGACACATCCCTTTCTCTATTTGACATCATAAATATAAATATTTCATCTCATAAATATGGGATGATTTGACTCTCAAGATTCTCTTGAAACGATTTACAATTTGGGGTAGAGGAGTATACATCTTTTTCTAGCTAGGTACATGTACTCCCTCCGGCCCCTTTATACTAGTCGTTGTAGCAAATGAGGGAGAGAACAAGGCTGGTGGCAAAAGACTGCATTAGCCCTACTAATAATCATGAAAGCACTGTGATGAAATGACTGCTTCCCACTCACACCGGCCAACTAGAGTATTTTTGAATAAACAAATGATCCTGTACAAAACAGCTTTTCACGGTTCCCACATCCAAATTGCAATTTTCGCAGATAACAAACTGCAGCGCGCCAAAACCAAAGGCTTTTACAGCTTCGAAAACTAAAAATTCAAACAAATGCTCCAGGCGCCATTTTGCTCCGGGCGCCATTTTCTCTAATCCACTCCATAAAGGCTAAGAGCCACAGCTTTGCTAGCACCACTTCAACCATTCCCCATCCATGGCCTTACCAGATTTGAACGCACCACCTGAGGGAGAAGAGGAGTTGCCTGATCTCAACAAGGAACAAGAAGAAGATGATGGTCCTTTGCAAGATGTTTTGAGTGCAAATACAGTTGAGGGACCACATGCTTTACCTTGCCTCTTTCACCAAGCAACGGATCAGGATGCTCAAGTCCACGGAGGGGCCACCAGTACAGGACATCGCAGCCTCAATCTTCAAGAAGCTGATGAAGAAGTGTTTCATCAAGGTATGCACAGCATCTGCATTAAAAAGATTATTGCACTAGTTCTATTTCTCTCTCTACTGCCTCCTAAGATCTGTGTGCTTCGTTCATTGTGTCCAAAAAACATTCTCAAAGTTTTAAATCTGTCTCTCTTCTGTCACCTAAAAACATTCCCATGTTTCCTCTAAAACTCTGGGTGCTGAATGAAGTAACAAATGTCAATTTGTACAATTACTAATCTGAGCACAGTTGCCTGATTGTACCATTCAACATTAAGATGTGTTTATTTATCTCACCTAAAACTCTTGCGCAGCAGATCAGAATCGTTACGGTCCCTTTGATTCCAATGATCATCATCAGTATGGAGAACAACAAAGCCTGCAGAGAGGTGACCACTTCAATTAATACAAAAGCCTTGTTACAAATTAAATTTCTACATGAAAAGTTTTATGAATTCAATCTTGTGACTGATCAGTTATATTTTAAATACAGGTACATATAGGCCATTTGATTTAAATGATCATCAACCTGAAGTTGAAGTTGCCCATCCATTTGATTTGAATGATCATTGTCATGAACAACAACAACAAAACCTGCATCCAGGTGAATAATTTTATCAGTCACCAACTAACCATGCATGAAAAACTTTTGCTGTACAAATTGACAATATAGAATGAACATATACATTTTTTTCTGTAGGTGGCAAAGATACCCTTGCATGACCAGCAAGAAGCGTTGGAGGATCTCATAGAGGAGTTTGGCATATACTCCAATGTTGTTGATGTCGCCTTTGATGAAGAGGAGTGGTCGGACTCAGATGATGGAGATGATGAGCAAGCACATGTCGATGAAGACAATGAGCAGCCAGATAACATTGAACATGATGACCAAGCACATGTCGATGAAGACAATGAGCAGCCAGATAACAATGAACATGATGACCAAGCACATGTCGATGAAGACAATGAGCAGCCAGATAACAATGAACATGATGACCAAGCACATTTTCACGAGGCTCCACATAGAACCCAGGAATTAACAGATATACAAAGACAAGCTATATTTGAAGAGTTGCTTAGTAGAAGTAACAATCGCAAATTGAAAAAAAATACCACAACTATTATTGCAGCTCAGTACAATCTCCATAAACGCATGCAGTTCAACGCTAGCAATTTGAGTCCTTCGCCATACCCCAAACGACCACGAGTTTTTGTGACACCCTGCTTGCGGATGTACTTCGCGGCGGCATGTCCTGTGGTTCTGTTTCAGCACAAACTCATCGTCGTCGGCAACAAAGGATGAAACCTGTTTGGGGCCTTCCTCATCCGAATCGAGGGGATCAACTTCGAAATCATCCGCTCCCCTTCCCCATTGTATCCCGAGCAAAATTCACGCCTTCTATGGCGATGCGCGTTGCGCTTCTTGTCCCACCAAGTTCGAGAACGGCGATCCCGCCACGCATCGGTTTGACCGGCATCACACCTTTGGATTGGATCCCCAAGGCACGCGTTTCATTCGCAATCTGCGGAAAAACAAAGGCTCCTCCGGCGCCCCTACCACCACCACCGCCATGGAGCGAAGCGCTACCACCTGCCATCCATGTAATATATAGTTCATATGAGCGACTTAGTTGGTCAAAAAAATTGAACAAAAAAATTGATCTTGGTCACTTGTTAGGTTTCAATCGGACCTAAAATTATCAGATTCTTGGTGGCCCAGAAATTGAATACAAAAATCAATAGGAAAAACTCAATAGGAAAACGAATCGGGAGCGATCTGGCCACGTGGCCGCGAATCGGGAGCGATCATGACCGCTACGGAGGAGGACGGCAGGCAGCGCGACCGAGCGATATCGACTGTGGGCCGCCGAGTCCGTGGCCGGCAGGAGAAGACCGCCGTGGCCTCGGCGTCCGTGGCGGCGTCCCACGGTCTCCTCGCCGCCGGATCAGCGGCTCGGTCGCGTCGCCGCCGGCGTCGACTGCCGCACGGCCGTGGACACCGGCGCCGCGGCCCCGGGACACCGGCGGTGGAGGGCGAGTCCGCGATGGCCGCGTCTGGCGCTCCTCCTGCGGTGGGGGAGGCGGGGACAGCGGACCGGAGACGGGGAGGGGAGGCGGCGGCAGCGGCCGAGGCGGTGGGCGGGAGCTGCGGGCGGCCGGTGGAATCGTCCGCTTCGCCGCGCGCCCTCCCGGGAGCTCACGGTGGATGGATAAGGCTGCCTTCAATTCCCACCGCCCCGTCCTTTTTTTTTTTTTTTTTTTTTTTTGACGATAGTGGAAGACAGGAGTAGATGGATGGACGGGTGCTAGCGTCGACAGCCTACACAGCCTAAAAAACGACTTCCTTTGGGGACAAATGTAGAGACCCGAACGACCTGTATAAAGGGACGGAGGGAGTATCTTTTACTAGTACTAGTCTATAGTAACACCGGCACTAAACTATATATCTTCACTTGAAGATCCAAAGCATTAAACATGCATGTGTGTGTGTGTCTTAACATTTTTGCCATCTTCTCTGACCGTCACCTTGCCTAGAACATCTATGCGTGTCACTGTCATGTGATGGGTGGTAGCGTCTCCCTACCCAATTTTCCTTCTCCACTGCATGCATTGCCTGGCAAAACCAGGGCAATTTTTTTTTTCGAAAGCGTGGCCATTGACACGTATTGCATTGAGAGAAAATAGAGTTTTACACGTCGCACACTTTAGCCAAACAATTGGCCGCAACGCACAAAAGCACACAGACAAAAATCGCCGGCTTAAACAGTGGTGTGGTACGCGGTTGTACTAAAAAGGTAAACTACCTTTACGCGGGGGAGTGGAGAAGAAATGGCTACGACTACAAACAAGAACCTCCTCGGTGCCGCCCCCCGGGGGCCGCATCATGGGGAAGAGCACGCGCAGATCTTGTCGCTTGCCGGACGAAACCGTCACCAAAGCGAAGTCCGAACTTGGTCGCTAGCTCGTGGGGGCGAGTGCCCGACGCCGTCGACGACGGCGTCCCCTCAAACTTGCCGAGCAACACCAACGCGCCGCCGCTCGGTTGTGGATCACGCTAGTCCCGTTTCGCGGCGCCGCCTTATGGTCCATTCCTCATCCGGTGATTTTGGGGAGGGTGGCGAGGACCGCTCTGTCAAGCGGCGGGGTGAGCGCCCGACAGAAGTCTTGGACGGAAGCGGCCGATGGGCATGCCGACGTGCTCCCGAGCGACCCCCGGTGACCATGAGTGAGTCCGGGGCTGGTGAGAGAGGCAGCAGGCAGCGCGGTGTGGACTTCATGCCGGCATCTCCCAACTCCTCCCCCGCAAAACGCATTAATCGAAAGCGGGGAAGGAGCGCGGCGCGACGTTCTCCCGCCCTAGCGGGCGGCACAAAGCGTCCCCTGAAGGCCCCGTGGAACCTCATGGCGATTGTGGGGTCCAGGGTAGGCACCACGTTCCTAGGTCGCAGCCCACTTGTTCAACTGGACACGCCACACCTACTTTTCCGGCTGGATCGCGGAACGCAGATTTGGCGGCAGCCCGGCGGCTGCGACGCGGACCCCAGTCATCGTCGACAACCCTTGACCTTCGCTTGCGAGGTGGAACCTTGGCAGGTTCCGCCAACGGTAGTGCCAACGAGTCGATGAAAGTTGGCAACGACGCACACTTCTCCTCCATGTTTGATAAAAAAAAAAAAGACTCATCAAAGATGCACTCCATCGCAGAAACAGAAATATCCAGGTCATGAAATTATTAATTTGAATAGCAATTGCTAGTTCTTTATATATTCATTAGTGACTAAAACCTATATCAACGGTGAGCATTAGCAATGATATGCATACGGTCCAGAAAGCACTGTCTTTGGAGTGGATCTGATATTAATGCCAGAATTCAGCCTAAGGCTGCCTGGAAATTGGTTTGTGTGCCTAAAATTGATGGTGGTCTTGGGGTCATTGATTTAGAAAAACAGAACAGAGCTCTTTTGCAAAAAAAAAAAAAAAAAAAAAAAAAAAAATCCATAAGTTCTTCAACAAAGTGGATACTCCCTGGGTTGATCTAGGTTGTGAAAAACACTATAGGAATGGTAAGCTCCCAAACCACACAATGAAACGGTCTTTTTGGTGGAAAGACAATCTCAAAATTCTATCTGATTACAAAATGATTGCAAGTCCCCAGGTGGGTGATGGCAAGTCAGCTTTCTTTTGGCAGGACAAATGGTCTGATCAGATCTTGGCTTTTTTCCTATGCCAGAAATAAATCTATCTCTGTTGAGAAATGTTTCAGTCATGAGGACTTCACGGATAATTTTCAGCTCCCCTTATCTCAGACTGCTTTTCCCAAATGCAGTCTATTGGGCAGCTAATGAGCTCTACTGTTATAAATGAGGTTCCTGATAAATGGCACTATTGTTCGGCCCCTGGTTTCTTTTCTTCTGCAAAAGTTTATAGGCTTCTCGTGGGTCACCAGTTGTGCATGATGCTTTCAAATGGTGCTGGAGAAGTAATTGTCAACCAAAGCACAAAGTCTTCTTTTGGCTCTCCTGCAAGGATAGGCTGAGTACCATGAACATCTTAAGAAGAAAGGGCATGCCCCTAAACTCTTACTCACTAGTATCTGGCGGCGCGCCCTTGCGCGCCTGTGGCCGAGCGCATTTGTTGTTGTATTGGGCCAGCCCATTAAAGTGGCACAAAATAGACTGGTTCACCCAAAATCTGTTGTTTCGCAGGCCATGGCCGGCGCAGCTCATCTTTAGTTGGGCTCATAGTAGTGTACCACGTAAGGCCTCGACGTATGTTCTCCTCAAAGTGGGATTGATAAGAATGGATATTTCCGACCTTTTTTTGTTTGTACTTTCGGAGTTTTCTTTATTGGATAACTGGCGCGGCCCAGATAGTGGGCAGCCGTCCGTTTGGATTGGCTGCCGTATGGGAACATATCATTTTTTCCCGGTGCGTTTTTTTTCTAAAAAGGCATAAAAGTACTATGGTGGGCCAGAAAGCAGCCCATCATATGCTAGTCGGTCCATTCCGTGGGTCTTGTTTACCTTTTTTTGGGGGGCCGATGCCCTTTGTGGTCGATTTAATGTAGGTGTGGCCGTTTCGAGTGACGTGGTTCATGAACTGGTTTTTTTTGTGCTACAAAAGCATTATACATCGTATTGTTTGACAATATTGGTTACCTGAGTTTGACCAGGCCATTCTTTGGGCTCTCTTAAAATTTAAATGATTTGTTTGCTTTTCTATTCTCCTAATAAGAACGACAGAAAGAACACATAAGTTGTATTGATATTCATATCACAACTTGACACGTACAATAGGTGTACAATACGAGAAGTAGGGTGTACTCGCGCAATCAGTTGCGCGGTATCTCCGTGGTTTGGAAGACGATCTCTAGTCATCGTTGTCGCCTTGCCTTAAAATTTTGGGATCGTTGAGCGCCATGATAACGCTGCGTGCTGCGAAGGGTAAACGAAAAAGCATGGTCAGATACATAGAACATCAGAGCGACGGCCGTGGTTACTGCATATGAACATTAGGGTGTAGGGCAGTATCGTTACCTTATTTTTCTTGCGCTCGGATTGTGTTTTGTTGGCAGCGCTCGTTCGATCCCTCTGTGCTCTGACGGCTTGGTTTCCGCCGCAGTCGCCAACGCGACCAATTTCGCGTTCGCGTGTCATGGCATCGCTATTGAGGATATAGTTGGCGAGGGCCTTGTCTTTGGGGTCCTTTCACACTGGTGCGCTCATGAGCATTGCCCTGAGCGTGGTTCAGGAGACTCTAGTTGCGATGCATGCGGCCGGGGCAGAGGCCGCAGTTGTAGTAGCGGCCGACGCGGTGGATCCGATAGGTGCCGTCGTTGAAGCCACGGAGGATTTGATCAACGCGGTCGTTGTAATCTTCGTCTTCGCTAAAGGTCTCGTAGAGATCGTCTTCGTTGTTCGCCGCCATCTGTAGCCTATAGAGTATGATGTGGGATTTTTTTTTGGGGGGAATAAAGGGGGGAGAATTGGTGGTTACTGATGGGAAAGGAATAAGGGTAGGCCGCTTTATATAGGAAGCGCATTTACACGACGCCCAAAGATTCTAGCGGATTGAAATGAATCGCACCCGGTCGGTTCCTGTATGATATGTCGTTTGACTGCGTCCTTTGGAATTTGTGCGAAGTCATTAACTGTCGAATGTGTCACCGGGGTGGCCTCGAATTCACATCTGATGGCGTTGATTGTTCTGCGCGCGCGAAGCGTTATGTAGAGACTGGATTTAGTCAACCGGCCCATTATGCAATGGGCCTATCTACCAATCTGGGAGCATCATGGGCTGCATATTTTTATGTGAGGCTCGGCAAGGGTAGTTTTCATTAACTGGTGTGATCGTGTGACTGCACTATTGTTGTAAGTGCTAACCGTGGTTTCGAATTCACACCTAATGGTGCTGACACGTATCATCATCTATGGGCTAGAGCATATAAATTAGGCCATCATGCAATAGCCCTATCTACCAAGTGGGAAGCATCATGGGCTGGACATTTTTTATTAGCGTTTGGTGTAGGATGTCTGGGTCAAGGGCGTTGGTCGGGTCTATAAGAATTTGTTTGTTAATGTTTTTGTGTGCCCATCTGTTTATGTAGGCAATTTTTTTTAATATGTATAGGAAAGTTGAAAAAGAATCGTGGGACTGAAGGATCTGTGTAATGGTTGATTTGTGTTCGGTCTATTTCAATCTGAATCCATCTGTGCGTACTGTATGGCAAACGAATCTATATTAGTGTTGTAGTATACCACACATTACACGGACTAAAGGTGTCTTCACAAATGAGATTACATATGAGGTATAATATAGACTACAGATTAAACATGAGTAACAAATTGGTAACCAAATTGCAGTTCTATTTGATTAGTGATCTCAAACGATAGAAAGGCGTCTATGCCGGCGTAGCTAATCTGCTCTTCTGATAGCGAAACTCTCCCCGTGGTGATGGCGTATCGTTCCTTTCTATTTTTGACGAGGAATCTGTAGGACGATCACGACGCTAGAGTATCCAGTGGAAGGGAAACACCCAGGTTCTGCTAGATTCTGGTACTGACTAACGCCGAGAGCAGGAACAATCCGCTGTAAGTCGCGTGGATTGGAGATGTTCACGCCGCAGTCTTTTTGAAGCCACTCAACATCGTTGGCTATGGCTGCTCCGGTGAAGACATGGCCCTCATCTTGGATAAATGCTTCTAAGATCATGGGTAACCGGCCGCCGGCTTGGTGCACTTGATATATAAGGCATCGATGGCCAACACATAGCTGCAAAAGCGCGATCCTGTACTCTGTTTTCTGGGCCTTTTTTTTGGCAGAATTCACCATTCTGAGTCGATGCCAACAAGCATACCTCTAGCGCTTGGGGTTACCTCGGATTTCCCTGATGAAGTCCAAGACGATCATCGCGTCGGCTGTAATCGTTATGTCGATGGGGGGATATCGGCAGGCACTGAGTACGACATCTTAGCGATAGGTTTCTGGTTCTGATTGGTTTTGCTCGAATGCTGGTTGGGCATGGCACTAACAATTGTTGTTGGATGAGCGCATTTTCCCCTTTGTTGTTCTATGGAGGGAAGAAGAAACGGGCTCTGTAAATGGAGGTGGGGAGGCTGGTGGTTTATGCCACGATATGGCCAGCGATTGGGATTTAAAGGATAAAAGTCATCGGGGAAGAGTTTTGACGCTTCAATTCCGTTGGTTTGGGATTGGCGCAGCAGCCAGCATCGTGGACTTGCAACCCATTGTTGACGGTCACTAACGACATATTTTTACCGTCAACTTTCTACCAGAAAGGGGAAAAACTATATATTACTACACACATATACTTTTACTATTAACCGAATTCCACTTGTATTGGAGAAATAACTACCTTGCAGGATTTATAGCCAAAACAAGTGAGAAAGTATCAGAAATACGCCATCCGGGAAAACGTACATCAACACAACATCCAACCAATGGCAAAAAGGCCCAACACGTGACAAACTTGGATGGCAAAACAGAGAACACCATTGCGTAGAGCTCATCGCGCTGATCAGAACGGATATATTACTTGCTATCTTTGGACTCCGGAATAAGAAGATATTGCACAAACAAGAACAACATGAAATGATGCCCTACACGTTAGCTACAGTGCCATGCAGGCCAATAAGAATTTGACACGTGGCAGCCATGACAACGTGCACAAGCAACAGCAAGTGACAGGTGGGCGCCGCAGCTGGCAGGAGCTGTCCCCCATAGGGGCGCCGTCGACGGTCTCGGCCCATCGGTGAGAACGCGTGGCGCCTGGTCTCCCCCGCGCGAACGCGCGTGCGCGCGGCAGCGCCGTGTCGACAGGCGGGCCCGGGCGGTTCCCTCCCCATGCGGACGCGCGAACGCAGGCAGGCGGGAGTGAGCGGGACGCGGGATTTCCCCTGGTCGGACACGTGGCGAGCGCGGGGTGGCGGTTCCGCGGTCCGTGCTTTGGCGCGGTTTGGCCGGCCGGTTCAGCCCGGTTTTGGCCCGGCTGGACCCGGATTTCTCGCAGTAACGCAGACAGCGCACAGATCTAGCGGTTCACCTCCGGTTCTTGGCCCTATACTCCGGTTCTTCTCCGGTTTTTGCCCTAGGTCGGTTGGGGACTTAATTGCCGACGCCAGGAGGTACCTGGACGCTCCCAACTCCTTCAACGCACCTGGACCCTCTTCTCTCCTATAAATAGACCCCCTCTCCTCTCATTTGTGCACACACCTCACAAGAGAGCCACTCTCTCTCCCTCTCTACTCTTCTTCTTCCTCCTCCTAGTAGATTAGGATGTGGAGCTAGGCATGGCTACCAAGGAGGGCTTGGCTCCTTGGAAGATGGATTTCCGGTATAATTTATTTATGGTATTCTTCCAAAGCCTTGCCCTTTTATCTTATCTTGGTTGTGCATTAGAATTAGAGTCTTCATGTTATTTCTATGCCTTATGATTTATCCTATGATCTAACATGTTGTTCTCTTTGACATAATCATGACATATGAACTAGTCTATAGTTTCCATGTTATGATATCGCCATAGAACTTTATGCTTAAACCATTCATGCAATATAATTGAGTAGTGCTCGGGATTGAGCCGAGGTGGCGATTCGTTGTTCCTTCGGGTTTTGCTCGTGTCCTACGCCGCCCATCCGTAGGGTGGGGCCCATGGGGACATGAGTAGTTTCCTTGTATCGCGGCGTGGTGCCCGCTACCGAGGATCCTTCGAATATGACGGCATGCCCCTGGCCGTGGGGGTAGGCCGCAGGATCGTGGATGACCTGTCCGTCCTTTGTAATCCTCCCCGTTAGAGATGTTGTGTAGGAGTCTAAAGTGCCTTTCCATTGGGCGGTATGCACCGGGAAGGTCTCCCTGTCCATCTTACTCTTAGCTCTGACCTCCTACTTATGAGTGTTGCATGACTATCAGCTGGTTCTATGCACAACCATGACTAGAATCTGTATGCTCCACTTAAGACTTTCTTTATTCCTTATTTATCTTTATCCTTGAGTTTGGCTTGAGTGAGTGTGTCAAGTTATCCTTGTACCGCTTCCCTAAATATCCCCTCAAGTTATGAACATTGGTCCATTGCACGTCATGTTATCTTGTTCATGTCTCTATTAGATCCTTTTCCACCATGCCTTCCTTTGGGAAAATATAAATAACGATACCCTGAATATCTCCGGGTGAAATGCTACAATGATAGATCCGTGCGCTTGCGGATGAATATCTACTTTGGCAAGGTCTATCACCGTTGATGTTCCTTGTGTGATCACCGACATGGTGGTTTCACTGAGGAATGTCAACGGTGCATTTCTGGCGCCGTTATTAGAGATAGGTCCTAAACCTGTTTCTAGTGATTGCGCTAAGAAATGTCAACACCCATTTGCAATTTAGCCGGCCCAGAAGGGTGTGTGTCCTATAGAATCGCTCCTGTTGAAGGTTCATCCTGTGGCCATGTCACCCCATCACTGATTTGACCGGCTTGTGTCTATATATGTGTATCGTGTATACTTTGCGCCTTTTCTTTTTTCGACCAAACATCTAGGCTGGCCCGCATTGGGAAACATGGCCCGTTATGTACATAGCCCATTATTCTACTGAGCCAATCATGAAAGATAATCATCATGTGATAAAACCGGTAGAGCAAAGAAAAGTCCTGGTCATTTCAACGCCGCTCTAGATTCTTGATTCATCTACCGCCCACTCATTTAGACTTCCCTACATTTACTGTCCTTGCAAACCATCCGTGAGGAGGCGTCGCCGTTGAGGTAAGCGACTGCTCAGGAGGCTCGATGGCGAAGCCTATTGGTGCCCGATTCAGCCATGAGCAGAGGGAGGCGATGAGGGTGAAAGCGATTGAGCTAGGATGGAGGGTACCGAGAGAAGAGGTGGTTAGTGTGACAAGGTGGTGCAAGAGTCAGGACATCCTGTTGTACCAATTCAAGACCTGGATGAACAAAAACAAGCAGAAGCATCACACCATACAAACCAGCGCCACTAGCTCCCCTGTTGGTGTGGGTGCGCCCCCAGATTTCGTTGAGCCGTCTGGTAGGTTCATCTCGTGCCGCAGGCCAAGGCGCACGCGTGATCCACAAGGACAGGGGACGTTTGAGTTCTACAAGGTGATGGAGCCAGGACACTACGAGGAGCGATTGGTATGTGTACATTTCCTCGGGCATTGAGAGAGGGTTTTCTGCTGTAGTTAGGTTCTATCTAGGGAGGGTTTTTTCTATTCTGATTGGATTTCATCGAGGGAGGGTTTTTTTGTACTCTGTTTCCTTTCCATCGAAAGGAAGTACTTCTATGCTGATTCTAAACTATTCAATCTTTTTTAAGTATGCTCGGATTTCCTGCACAGGGTTTTTTTTTCTTGGTGTTCCTGCTTTATTGAAAGGAGATCTTTTTTTTTTGGGTACTGTATCAAATTAGGGGGGTCGGATCTTGTTTTGGGATATCGGCATAGCTTCTTTCCTGAACTGGCTGGATTCAATTGAAGTGGGTTCTCTTCCTTTCCTTTCTATCATTTGTTTTCCCCTTTTTTCACCCTGGGCATATTCTATCCAAATACCCTTCTTTTGTCCTTGTTGGGTCCTGTTCTGGGGCGTATCAAGAGGGTTTTTCCTATTCTGGTTGCTCCATCGAGACACATTTCTCCCTTAATCTGTTTCATCTACATTGAGAGAATGTTTTCCCGTTTTAGGCTCTGTTCTATCCGGATGGGCTCTCTATATTTTGTCTGCCTGTTGTTCTGATTTTATCTTCGACCGTGTGTAGGAGCTGCCTAGGCATTTTGGTGGATACCTTGGAAGCGAGGAGCGTCTAAAGCTACATATGGATGGGGACACCGGGAACATATGTCGGGTGAAAGCCCGATGTGTGGAAAGAATGGTACGCTGCATCCGAAGCGTGGGTGGCAAGAGTTCGTTAGTGGCAGCGAAGATGATCCATCCGATAGATTTCCTCATGTTCACCTACCATGAACCACTTCTCTTGTTACTGTTAAGATCTATACACCATGTGGTCGTCGCAGGCGAACACCATTGAGGACGATGGCGGTGCTTTGGTCCCAAAGAATGCCCACAACCGAAGACACACTCTCATGGTTAGTGTCCTTGCTTAGATACTTTTGTGTGGGCTATGTTAAGATCTAAGGTATTTGGAACGGTCTGTCGGTTCTATTCAAATGGTCAAACCTTTGGTTGGAGGTCGTGGATGAGAGCCCGACCAATTTATAAGAAATCAAGTATAATTCGCAATTACCGAAGCAATCGCAGTCTACACTTGAGTCCATATAAACCCGGTATTCCGGAAATCTCCGAGTGATTTCAAACTCATCAACAATACAACCAAGATCGTTGAGCTCAGTAGTTCCAATCCGCAGTATCTTAAACCAAATTTGAATATATTATAATCGAGTGCGATGTACACATTTATTTCAAAAGTAGTTCGTGAGTCGCGGAAGCAATAGCTTTCGAAAACAAAATAGTTGTACAAATGGAAATCAAATTAAATAGTATAGTGCCAACATAATGTCACCCCCTCGTAATAGCAAGAGACAGGGGAAGTATGCGGACCGCCATGCCCTAGGCATTATTCTTCAACCACAAAGACATCACAACCGGCTAGAAACATGCTAGACGCGAGTCACCCGCAATGCTGGGAATTAACCCGTGAGTACTCAATTGTACTCCGCAAGACTTACCCGCCTTAAACCGTAAAATAAGGAAAAGACTCCAAGGATTATGCTTGGCTTTATCCGAGTCGGGCGACTCACATTTATTTTTCAGAAATAAAGTTGATTAATGCGCCTACACATACTACTCGAGTTCTTCCAAGTTAAAAGGTTGTTATTATGTACATAAACCATAAGTCCTGTATAGTCAAGATTAAAGGCATATGCTCAGCGATATATAAATAACAGCGTAAGTAATCAATCAACATTTTATCATCGCCAGATGAATAAGAGTAACCATTATTGTAATATTAAGGCTACAGTGCCGCTGAAGCATCTCGGTTCTCACCGCCCGGGAGAGATGGCGATTCGAATCGACATCGACCACCGGTGGCGAATACCCTATCATACACCGTGTCTACTTAATTACGGCAGCACCCAATCACTTCCAAGATGTTAGGGGCGTATGTCTCGGACCCGCGGCAACCCCCTCCTCTCGAGCCACCAAGTGAGCGGCAACGAAGACGATGCCAGGCGCTTCGCTTGTGCCCGATCAAACCCAACCGACCACGCCAAGGAGGGACGTTAAGCGTACAAGTACCGGCCCCTAACATTCCCACAAGCTTCGCGGGCTCACGACCTCGGCGGAGCCTACTATATGAACAGTAATGCTTCAACTTCCGACCGCCTTCCGACAAAGTACCGGTCCTTAACCGATCGGATGGAAAGACCACAATATCCATCCAACCTTAACATGTTTTATTAACCAAGTTCTCAAGAAGAAATTTTGTTAGTCACCCATGTGACTAACCACAAACATCCTCTCAAAGGATGGGAAATCACCGCATCTGCAATCATTATAACTGAGCATTTAACCTAGACTCGCTAATAGGATAGGGTAACAACTTCAAAGAAGGATATCCGTGCATCAACGGTTTCAACCATTTCCTATACTTAATGCAGCAATCATAAAAAGGACTCAACAAGTTAATTTAGAAAGCATAGGAAAGTTCAAAGATGCACCGGGCTTGCCTTCAGAAAAGTAGTAGGAAGAAGAAGTCGGGCACTCGAAGCTTGATTAACGGTCCTCCTTCTCCTGTGGGGTCTTTTGGCTGCACTCCGAGATGATGACGGTTGGCCTCCTTCTCCTTGATCTCCTCCCGAACTAAGTCCTTCGATCCTCGATATGATGCATGCATATGCGAGAGTTAATATCCGAATGCACGCGAGATATACTTGCATATGAATAAAATGGAATGATGGATGAATGCATCATGATGCATGATACTAGTAAGTGGATATCTCTTCTGCGCACACACAATTAAAACTACATAAAGCAACCATATTAGCCTACATCACTCATGCATACTAGCACTAAACTAAAAACAGGGGCAGCAAGACATGTCTGCACTAAAACAGTCACACAGGGGAGTTCTATAACTCCAAATGCAGCAAACAAATACTCGTTGGAAAGCTAACAAAATTGTCTACAAAACATTCAATAAAATCTCGACCAGATTCTAACATCTACAGCCTCGAAAACAACAAAAACAGAGGCTCTGTTTTGGGACAAACTACAACATGCAACTCCTATAACTCCCTAACCAAACATGCAACTCTTACCAAACTTGACCAGCAAGCAAATAAGACCATAAAACATCAAAATAACCGACTGATCAAGCCAAAGGATAAACTAAATCACATGAAATGACATTCCCTAACAAACACTACATGTGCACACTCTTTAAATATAAAAGCTAGGATTAACAAATTGACCAAACACACAAGACCAGCAAACTAACCACACTAACAGATCCTTATTGTCATAAGAACAAATAGTACGCCATCCAAGAATTATTACCATACTATTACCATGCATTTTGCAAGCGTTTTCTATGCAACACAAATATGATAAATATGAAAACACCTTAGAAAACTCTACAAAAATTACCAGAGCATCCTACTGGTCTAACATACCTACCATAAAAATTTCACGGCAAACTCATGCATATACTGTCCTACACAAAAATGGCAAGCTAGCATAAAAACAAGGGCATGAAAATACTTTGTACTATGAAATGCATGAAACTGCCTAACCATGAACATGAAAAGCTATATAACAGTACCAAATGCATGTACAAAAATTATCATGGCAAAAATCTTAGTAAATAATTTTCTATGAATTCCTAAGGAAGCATGGTAAATAGCACATAAATCAAAAATCACATTTCATCAACATAACATAGCATGTCTACTATTTTTCCTGCACTCTACATGCAGAAACATGAACATTTTGTATAGGAGCAACTATTTTATCATGCACCAAGAATTAGATATGCATTTTCCTATTTACATGGCAATTAAAGCAATAAATCTAGATAAATATAAAAACATCCAGAAAACCTAATCTCATATTTTTCTACTGTAGATCTACTCACAAGGATCACAACAAAATTGGTTTCACATTTTTATCACATTCCTATCTCGAGATATGGATTTTCTAAGGCATGCATAGCAAGCCGGAAAAAGAAAAACATAAAAAGAAAAGCTCCCGACGGCCGGGGCCCGCGCGTCGATCTCACGAGCAGGGGAGCAGCGCTGCTCCGGGCGGATCTTCGCCGGCGTTCGTCCTCCGGCGAAACCAAGCACATGCACGGCTTCCTCATGACGAGATCTACGCATCTAGGCACTTAGCGCGAAGCGAAACAAACCCTAGCATCGCCGGCGGCGAAGCGGGCGGTGCATGGCGGCGGCGGTGGTTGGCGTACTCGCCGTTCCGCCAAATCAAGCCAAACAAGCATGAGCATTAGCTTCCTCGCCATCGAGGCGATGCGAAACGACTACCGGTCAAAGAAACCGGCAACAGGAAAGGCTCGACAACGGGCGCGCTTTTGCCGGGCGGCGGCGGCAGACGCGGCGATGCGGCCGGGCGTTCCGGCGAGGAAGCGGCTCGAGCGGCTCGATCACGGTCTTGGAGCATCAGCGACGCCGAGGCGGTGTGGATGGCGACGGAAAACGGCGGCTCCTGAGGCGGCAGGCCCGCACGGTGGCCCGACGCTTGGCGCCCTCAGGCAGACGGCGGGCGATGGCGCGGTTTGGCAAACGGCGGCACCACTCGTCGATTCGACCTGCAGGTAGACCAAACACGACGAGGCGGTCATGGAATGGTACTTGGGCAAGAAAAACGATGAAGGACGGCGCGGCGAAGCCGACGTGGCGGCGGCCATGCCGGGCCGGAAATTCCGGGCGAGGGAATCCGATGCGGCCCTACCTTCGGGTCTGGGCCGCCGCAAACGGGTCGAGGAGGTGGATAGCAAGGTCGAGGGGTCTGGCGAGCTGGGGACGAAGGCGGTGGCGCGACGGCCGAAACTCCGCGAGGGACGCCGGGCAATGGCGGGGAGGCGGCGCGGGCGGCGTTTTCTTCTTCCGCCGCTGCGATGCAAGGGAGAGAGGGAGTGAAGGAGGTGGAGTGGGAGGCACGGGGACGCCGCCCCCCCTCCTTCAAGGCGCGGGCGCCGACGGGGAGCAGGGGGTGCGCGACACGCGCCACGGGCGGCGGCACAACGTGACAAGGGGCCGGCCGGGTCGACAGGACAGAAAACAGTCAAGCGTCACTAAAGATCAAAACTAAACCCTAATCAAACTGTTTTGCCCTGTGCATCGAGATCCGTGTAGAATTAGCAAAAACTCTAATTGAACGAAATGTTCCTCACGAAATTCTGAGCAAAACACCTATACAAACTTTTTCCCCTGGATCGGCCTAGATTTGAAACTACGGTCGATCAAAGCACGAAGTACTCCGACGGTCAAACAAACCCTAATTTGCATGCAATTCAAACGAACTTCGACCTTTCGAACATGCTCCACTCAAAATCACGCAAACCGCCTATGACATCTTTTGTCCTACATGAAATTAGCTACACAATTCATGAAGGGTGCACACACATGCATAAACCCTAGCTATGACTTTTGAACAAAACGAGACAAATTACTTTGAAAGTCAAACTAGGTCAAACTGAGTCAAACTACCATTATAAAATCAAATTAGGGAACATGACCAACATGTCTCATGCTCTAAAACATCCTATAAACATCACTAAGAATAAATACACATTAAACAACTAATTATGCGAGCATTTCATGCATAAAATGACAAGGCAAAGCATAGCAAGTAAATTAAACACAATTAATCAAGAAAATGACATGCATCATTTCATGTGCATAAATGTATATGACTAAATGGTGATTATGCTCATGAAATGCAGATGCTAATGACATGCTTAAAACCAGGGTGTTACAGAGGCTGTCGACATTGCTAATATAGTATGTGGACCATAACTCTGTTTCACATCATAACATAGCTGTAATTTCGTACTATTGGTCCTGGTTTTGTGTTAAGAAGGTAGTGGTTTAGACATGGGTTATGTAGGGGAAACGACCATATAAGAGTAAACCCCTGTGTGCAGCCACATAGAAAACTCAGGTACCACTCGTAAACATACAGAAGAGGTAGAGTGCAATATCTGTGAACCGAAACATTGTTCTCATATTACCTAAGGAACCAGTACAGGGTAGGCAGCTAAAAACAGTGGAGGTTTGTTTAGAGTAGCTGAATTTAAAAACATTGCATAGTAAGAACTGAAGCAGCGCAGCTCGGCACGTAGCATAAACAGACTAAGAGCAAAAGCATGTATGAACCTTTGACTTAGTCATTGTCTTCGTGGTCGCTGATGATTGTCACTGGGCGGGGATCGAATAGGCGCTGTAAGTCATTCAGCTGGAGGTTGATGTGTGTGACCCAGGTTGATTTGGTAGTAGAGTGATGCTGTTGTTGTTCCCTGGACACTTGCTTGAATCTTGGTTTTTTGGGAGCTCCAGGGCATGTGGTTGGCACCGTGAGGTATGAGATCTTGTTCCTTGGTGGCGTGGTTGGGTTGTAGTGATCGTTTCCTAGATAGCAAACAGACGCAGCGCATGAAGCTGTTAAAAATGACGTGGTGTTCTAATAGGCGTAGAAGTAGAGGACAAACCTGTGAGTTTCCTTTTCCTCTCTTTGGATTCGGTTACCATATCTAAGATAGATGTAGCGTTAAGAATAGATGTTAATCTTGCATGTAGTGTTGCCAAGGAATCATAAAGACCCTGCTCTTTAGGAAGCATACATAAGTTATGACCATCGATAGCAAATAGGATCTTGCAGAGCGAGTAACTCGCTGCCTCAATCTTCCTTTCCAGTGATGTTGGGTCCATCTCAGGGTATCCATACCTACTGTCGGAGGAAGAGGCGTTCTTATGAAGCTGCAAGTTACAGCCAGCGTTGTAGTCATCAATCTTAAGCACGTTTTCTTTTTCTAGATACTCTAAAGTATTCTGGTAAGCACTCTGTATAGCAAAATGTTCAGAAGGTGCGAGCTCACCATGAATCTGTGCAGTTTTTTTTCTCCTCATAGTGCGGTATGTAGGGAGGATCAAATCTAACCACAGTTATGAACCGATTGCCGACACGCACGGGCGCTCTTCATCGAGTAAGAAGCCGAGTTTTTGAGCCGCCAGAGCAAACAGTTGCTTTTTATCAAGGCTAAGTACCAAGGGGATCTGATATCGTAGAACAAACTCACATAAGAGACTGGACAGAACAATAAAAGGTGGAGCGTGGTGAGCTGTATGAATCCGTGCGTTACCTTTGTTGTCGACGGTTCCTGGCGGCCGGCGGTGAGCTTCGATAGGGTTGGTTGGAATCCATGGCCGGAGAAGGAACCACGGATCTAAGGAAGTCTCTGGAGGTGGAGGAACGGTGTTGCCGGGTGGTCTAGATCTAGAAGTGGCGTTCTCTAGAGCGGGCGGTGGTGGTCAGGTTGGGTCATAGCTGGCTGGTCGGTAAGAGACCGGCTGGACGAAGCACAGGGTACGTTTTTTTTTTGTTTGTTTTCACCGGTCGATGTGTCGTACGGTTGCACACGGTCATGGTCGATGCTGCCAGATGGGGCATGTTGCTCACAGTGGGGGTGGACCCGTGTGGTCAGTGACCGTGGTACATTTTCGTCGGTGACACCAGACAATATCCATTCTGGACAGAGTAGGGTCTACACAAGAGGGCGATACTCGTGTATCTCTGCCACGTTACCCCACGCTCGGTTCCCAATGAGATGTCGACAACACTATCAAGCACCTCTCCTTTAGCTTTAGCCGTGGTGTAGAGGCCAGACCGACCGGTGACCGAGTTGACTATACACTGTGTCAACGTTTCCCGGCTGTTCGTAGCGATGCGGCAGGGATGGACCCCTTTTTTTTAGGTGGCCAAAGAGAGAAATAAATGGGCAGTCAAATGAAGCGGTGCACCTTGGCAGGTACAATGTGTGTACCAGTGCACGTGTTTTGCTACCCTGGTCCATACTCTGTTTCATTGTCACTACACGCCATTGGTAATTACTCCCTCTGTCTCCAAAAACATGCACCTATGAGAACCGTCCCGGTCAATTTGGCCAAAGCTTTTTACAAAGTTTGTAGGGACTAATACTATCGTTTATGTCACAAAGGAATTTTGCCACTAAAATATACTCCGACACGAATCTATGCATACAAATTTGATATTGTAAGTGTTACTAATCCTGTATCTAAATTTAGTCCAGACTACAATTTGTTGCCCTCGCGAGAAGCGAGAGCTACATGTTTCCTAGGACAGAGGTGGTAGTTCGTAGGCAAGGCAAACGCGGAGGGGGAAAACATTAATTTTTCTAGATATATTACCTGTAACACAGAACGCAATCAGAACCCGGAATATACATCCTGAACGATCAGCCACCAATGCACTGGTTTATAGAGGACGCCTATGGAGTCTTCTTGTAAGCTGATCATTTCTGCTTCTTCCATATCACTGCACACAAGGAAACAAAGCTTGAACCTTCTTCTAAAATAAAAACCAGAAGAGCACATAATGTTAGCGCTAGACAAGGGTTCTATACACACATGAACCTGAAATCAGTGGAGGCTTTGAATTAGACACCCTGAAACGACCGATAACATAGATGGCACCCCCCTCTATCTGAGTATTTTTCTTCTCAACCACAGGTCGTAAGATCCCAGCATCGATGTTGTTTCCCTGTAACAAAAGCATGGCAGATATTATATGATGTGGCCTACACTGATGAAAACAAAAAGCTTGCACAATGGAAGGAACCACCTTTTCATCGAGCAGTACACACTACTACATAAAAGATTAACCGTGGCGGACAAAAAATATTTTCCGTGGCGGGCATTTTGTCCGCCCGCGGACCCTCCGTGGCGGACAAAATGCCCGCCACGGTTAATGAATAAAAAAAAAGAAAAAAAAAAAAAAAATCGATTCGAACCCTAGGGCCCCGATCTGGGCCGCCGGGCCCGCTAAGGGTTTCTGGCGCCGCCGCCGTGCTCCGAGCTAGGGCTGGGGCGGGCCGCCGCCGGATCCCAGCGCCGCGGCCGGATCCGGCGCCGGGGCGGATCCGCCGCCACCGCCGCTGGACCCCGCTTGGAGGAGGTGCCGTCGCGCCACCGCCGGGTCGAGATCCGGCCGCCTCCGCGAAGCTCGCCGGCGGCGATACTGCCGCGCGCTTCGCCCGAGCCCCTCCTCCTCGCGCCCCCCCCTCGCCGGAGATGGTGGCCGCCTCCGCGCCCGCGCCGCGCCGGTGAGAGGGCCGGCCCCGCGCCAGCGCCCGCGCCCGGTGGAGGTGGGCGGCCCAGCGCCAGCGCCGCGCCGGTGGAGGTGCCCGGCCCCGCGCCGTCGGGGAGGGGGAGGGGTTGGGGCGGGCGCCGTCCGGGGGAGGGAGGGGTGGGGGGCGGCGCCATCGGGGGAGGGAGGGGAGGGAGGGGCTGCCGCGGGTGAGGGAGAGGGAGAGACGGGTGAGGGAGAGGAGGCCGCGAGTGGGAGAGAGGAGGTCAGCGAGTGGGAGAGAGAAGCAAATTTGAGTCTTGTAACCCTAACTCCCTCTATATATATGTGCCCGATTTCTGGGCTTTTTTTTGGGCTGATGGTTGGGCCTCATTTTGCATGGCGGGCTAATTACAAAAACCGCCACGGTTAATCGATTAACCGTGGCGGTTTTTTCCCTGGGCGGAGGGGGGCCAGGCCTCCTATTTTCCGTGGGCGGTTTTTTTTTTTGCGCCGCCACGGAAAATAAAATCGAACACCACGTAAAATCAGTTTTGTAGTAGTGACAGAATCAATGTGTTGTACCAGTCCATCGACGCTACCACCAGGGCCTTCGTGATTTCGATATACACTTACACAGATGGTGCTGTGCCATGTGCTAGAATGGAGAGATGTGAGCGGATGTATGGCATCACTGGCACAGTGGGGAAACCGAGTCAAACGCAAACCCAAAAAGGCAAATATAATACGATTGTTTCAGAACTTTACTATCTTGCAACTCAGATTTCATTCTGGGTGCTTCTCAGGCAGATAAGTTGTGCACTGTAACGTAAGAATAAGTGATTTGAAATATAACAATATGTTTCTGAGCAATTCCTAATAACGGTTTCCTCGATCAGCATGACCACCACCAGCATAGTGGGTAGATTGGATACACCCCTTCTGCTTCCTTTTTTACTAAACCAGAAAGGCACATCACATGCAAATACGGTGATGCAAAAATAGCGCTAGAGAAAAGCTGGTTTACACACCTGAACCTGAAATCAGTGGAGCCTCTGAATTAGACAACCTGAGACGACTGGTAACATAGATGGCACCCTATTCTACCTGAGTACTTTTATCTTCACCCTCATTTCCTACAAAGCCATCATGGATGTTGTTACCCTGGAACAAAAGGATGGCACATATTATATGACATGGCCTACACCGATGAAAACAGAAAGAGTAGAGACTGGAAGGAGTTACCATTTCATCGAGCAGCACAAAATCAATGTGCTGTATCAGTCCATCGTAGCTACACCACAGAACTTCTACTCTGAATGTACGGCTCCACAGATGGTATACACACCTGAACCTAAAATCGATGGAGACTTTGAATTAGACATCTTGAAACGACTGATAACATAGATGGCACCCTCCTCTACCTGAGTATTTTTCTTTTGAACCTCAGGTCCTAAGATCCCAGCATCGATGTTGTTCCCTGATGAAAACAGAAAGCTTGCACAATGGAAGGAAGTACCTTTTGATCGAGCAGTAGAAAATCAATGTGTTGTATCAGCCCATCGTCGCTACCATCAGGGCCTTCTCGTGTGCGGTATAGACTTACACAGATGGTGCTGTGCCATGTGCCAGGATGGAGAGAACTGAGCGGACGTATGGCATCACTGGCACTGTAGAGGGAAACCGAGTCAAACGCAAAGCAAAAAGGCAAAGATAATACAATTGTTTTAGAACTCTACTATCTTGCAACTTAGATTCGATTCTGGGTGTTTGGCAGACAGATAAACTATACAATCTAAAGTAAGAATAAGTGGATTGAAGGGATTCGAAATATAACAATATGTTTCTGAGCAATTCCTAATAACGTTTTCCTCGATCATCATGACCACCACCAGCATAGTGGGTAGATTGGATAGACCTCTCCTGGAAAGCAGCCTATTGATATCCAGAAACTGGAAAACCATCTCCAGTCGCCCAAAAAAAAAAAAACCGTGCGACATGGATCCACCGGTGCATCACAAGGCAGTGTAACTTCGATGCCATAAACAGGCGAACCATCCCCAGCCATCTCAAACACTACGGAAGCGTAAGCCAGGCCACAGTGGGACACCACTTTTTGCAACAACGGCAGGAAGGAGGTTTGCACAAAGGGCATGGATTTCATCATCAGTTCTGTTGTAAACGTAAACTAAGATTAAAAAAGTAGGACCAAAGCAAGCAGGACATTACGGCGAAGAACAGCATCGTAAAGTAAACAAGGCACATAATCCAGAGGTCAGCGAGATCCATGAGGCCACAAGAGGGAGACGAGGCCCAGGAACACTGTACCAGACTCGCGCGTAAGCGGAACGGCCGTTCTAGGGTCGCCACGCACAGATCCAGCCCAGATCGCTTAGATCCCCGCCGGTGCCACTCCGGAGGTTACATAAATCTAACAAAATAAGAGCAAAATCACCAGATGTAAGACACGGTAGGAGGAGCGAAAACCTAGGCCGCCATGGCTTACCTTCGAGAGCAAGGATGAGGAGAGTGAAATGGAGGCGTCGACACAGGCACCTAGCTTTCCTTTATCGAAGCCGCATGTCTCCGTGGCACAAAACAATCGCTTACACCTGGGCCAGGCAGCTTAAAGCAGGTCGATGGGACCAGGTGTACAGTGTCCGAAAGGCAGCGGATACAACCATTATGGCCTGTACCACGGCTGGAACGCTAAAGAAAACACGAACAAACTGTAGCACCCGTGTCTCCATGCTGGGGCGCCCATGGGTCTAGACCAATGGGAAATGGACAACGTCTCAAAGCCTTTATGACAAAAACGTGCCATAAGTGGTACCAGTGGTTGTATTTGCAAAGCGTAACCAATAAAGATCGATCAACGGGCGCCAACAACCCCTGCTTGCAAGAGACCGGCACGGAGTATGTGACGATCGGCACGTGAGAATGGGCGAAGGGGGCATTCGTGTCGTCACGACAACATGCCAGATGGTACACGCACCACGATTACCGTGAACACGGCGCGACAGGCACGACGATTACCGTGAACACGGGCGCCGGCAGGCACGATCATATGTGGCCGTCACGTGAACGGTCGTAGCACCGCACGCCCGTGCAGCGGGGAACGATGTGACGGAGACGACGCGAGCATATCGGCCGGATCGAGACTCCCCATCTGGAAGCGGCGCGAGAGACCGCGGCCGCACGCCAATGGGCGAGTATGCTACAACCCGCCCGGGTAAGGCGGCAACCCGGAGTGGCGTGCGCGTCGCGGCGCCCGCGACGTGGCGGGCTGCGACTTGGCGGTTTCATAGGATTGGGGCCGCCGACTCGATGAACGTGTTACGTAAATGTGTGTGCGGGATTGGGCCCACCAACTCGGTGACCGGGCGGTGAACGCCGAGACGCGGTGACCGGGACTTAGCGGGGTCCACGGGAAGGAGGCAATCCGAGGCACTCTACACACGCGGCGCCGCGGATTGTGCCCGCCCATCCAGCGGGTGCGCGGCGTCGCGGGCGCGGGCGGCGGGGAGCGGAGTCGACGCGTCCGCCCGACAGGCGCCAAGGCCAGCGGATTGGGCCCGCCCACTTAGTGACCGGGCCGCGTCGGGCGTGTGCGCCGGCGAATGTCTTGTAGGGGACGCGCTGAGGGCGCGGGCGCTTCGCGCAGAATGGAATTTCGCCTCCTTCGGGTGCGAGGTTCGGGCGGAATTGAGGGACCGGGGCGCAAGAGCGCCACGCGTGTCCGGGGGCCGGGCGCGAATCGGCGGGAACTCGAGGGCGCGACGCGTCGTCGGCAAGGCGGACGTGGGGCGCGGGCGCGACCCCACCGCCGCTGGGGCCGGGCCCACGGGCGAAGGCCGCTGCGCCGTCGATCTGGGGCATCCGACGGTTGGGGCGCCAAAGGCGACGTGGATAGTCTCGGCCGCTGAGTCCTGGGTTCTCTTATTCTGAGATATGTCTTATGCAATAGTCTGACTGAAGAAACTGTTCGATCATCTTTTTGTTGGGGTTCCGTTTGCTGCGGCATGCTGGAATGAGATGGGGATTGAGATCTCTCCCAATAATGCCTTCCCTGAAGTGGTTAATCATATTAAAGTCCGGACTAACAACCCCTTTTTCATTGAAACAGCCATCCTGATGTGCTGGGGCATATGGAGGGCAAGAAATGACTTAATCTTTAATGGAATTCAGTGGAGTGTGCAAATCTACAAAAGATTCTTCATGACAGAGTTATCTCTATTGAGGTACATGGTCAGAGCTAAGCAAAAACATCAGTTTTTAGAATGGATTCAGAGCCTAGATTAATGTGTCAGCTGACACTCATTTTCTTTATTTTCTTCTTTGTCACTTGAGGGATGTTTTGCTCCTACTCTTTAGCTTTGTTTAATTTCAATAAATCACTGTAGGGACTTCGGTCCCTCGATCTAGATTCATCAAATAAAAAAAAACGTATGCATACGGCAGTGTTTTCGGCATAGGAATTGGGACACACCAAAGTGATGAGTGCCCTTTCTCTGTTCTTTAGCACATGAAAATAATAAGTCTTAACTATTGCAACTAAAACTCTGCTTTGTTTTTACAATAATATACTCATACTCACACCAAAGAAAACATGAGTATGATTGAGGTCACCATTAAGTTATTAAGAAATGTAGGGCAAAATGTCCACAAATCGAACATAAAATAATCCTTGGAAAAAAATTCCATGGATCAAAGGTACACTTCCATTATTCATAAATTCCTGTGTCTTTTTTTCGCGATCGGGCCATTCACCCGTGTTTCATTAAGAGGAGGAAAACCAAATCCAAATACAAACAAAGCCTCAATGCCGAGCGGACATCAGGCTGCGAAAGAGAAAAGAAGAAGAAGAAGAAAAAGAGGACAACACAAAGCAAGCAACCTAACTACTGAATGCACCCTACGTTGATTACATGATAACCCAATGTCACGACCAGACCGCAAGCACTCTCAGGCCAGACCGGCTGTGCCGATGCGCCGCTTCTTTCCCCGCAGAAGGAAGGCCTCCATGGCCTCCATGTTCACCTCAGCGTGAGGGCCCGTTAAGGCGGCATGCAGCTCATCAAAGGAGACCGCATCCTCATGCACGGCCTCGACCTCAATCCCCATCTTCTTCAACATTACTCTCCTTGCTTGGTCCTGGCCTATGGAGCCTGGAGCCACTCTTTGCGGCTAGCCGTGCACTGCGTTTCGGCATTAGCTCGGGGCGTCCCGGGCGTGGGCGCGTTTTCCTCGGGACCGGCATGGAGAGAATGGAGGGGCTCAGCGGCCGTGAAAGCGGCTCACGAACTTCTGCAACCGGCGGCACGGGCACGGGCTCGGCGAAGAGTGTGCGGTGCCCCCATCTTACGTTGCCACCAGCAGGGACCACCAGCGTCAGTGCCACGGGAGGTCAACCCTGACCTCGGGCTCGATGTGCTCCTGAACACGGGGCGGCGAGGCTGCAGATCTTTACCCGAAGTAGCGTCCAACATGACAGGTGACTAGTGGGACGGCAAACTTCGGCGTCGACCAAGCCCACCCACCCGTCGTCCACCGGCCCCGGAGAGGTAGCCGGCGGGGTGCACCCACAAGATGCGACGGCCACCGTAGGCACAAGGGCCGCCACGGCCTCGCCCTCCGATGGTAGCCGGGGCGCACGGCGAGGGGGAGGCCGCGAGCTCAAAGAGCATCGGGTCCACCCGACGGAGGAGGCGCCGCAGCCTCGTCCGGCTGGCGTGAGCGGGGAGGCCCGCGGGAAGCCACCGTGCCCACCCCTGCCGCATCGCGCCGGTGTCTTTGTGCCGGCGCCGGCTCCTCCCGTGGCGGTGTCGGTGACGCGGATGGGGCCATCGCCGCCCGGTCCAGGCCGGCGGAGGGCCCTGGGAGGTGGAGCCCAGGCGAGAATGACGTGGATCCGGCGTGTGGCCCCGGCGCCGCGGCAGCCGCGCTTTGGCCCCGACCTCGGCACCTTCAGCGGGCAGCGACGCGCCCGATGCCCCCTCACGGTGGCGGCGAACGCGCGACGGGAAGGTGCGAGCGCATGCACAAGCCCGTTGGAGAGGCGGTTGAAGCATCGGCCGACCAGCGCCGGGCGCCGACCGCCACCGGGCGGTGCGGGCGATGGCGTGCCGGTGCTATGCAGCCGCCGAGGGAGGGACCTCATGCCGGCGACGAGGGCGGCGGCGTGGTGGCGGCGACGCCTACACCTGCACGAGCGTGAAGCCATCGTCATCGACCGGGCGGAAGGAAGGAGCGGCGCGGCGAGAGGGCTGGCTCACGCCGGCGACGAGGCGGCGGTGTGCGACACACGCTGACCAGGCGTGGGCCGAGCCACGGGCGTGCCGGCACCCGAGGCCGGAGACGCCGCAAGAGGCCTGGCGACGGTGGGCTTGGCCCGGTGGCCACGCCGACATCCGCACCCGAAGCCGCGTCGATGGGGCGCAACGCGCCCGACGACACCGCCGCGGCGCTTGTGGCTTGTCCCGGACGCCGTCCTCATTGGAGAGACATTTACGGCGCTGCCTAAAGGCTCGGGGTCGGGCGGCAGGTATCGAGGAGCAACACCGTCCGGACCCCGGGGAAGCCCCGGTGAAGAGTGGAAGGCAAGATGCGCCGCGACGGGATGGGGCCTCCGGCTCGACGACATCAACCTCGTCGTCCCGAGCAATCAAAGAAATTATCCATACAACGCAATACCTTGGATCTTCCGGCGGAGGGGAAGGGGACCGCGTCCGGAAAGTGACTTGCCGCAGCCACCGGAGCCGGAGCGTCCGGCGGTGAGCTGCGGCTCGGCCAAGCCCGACGAGGTGAGTGGAGCAACGGCGTCCGGCGTCACGGGCGCGGAATGCGGCGCCACGGGGCCGCGGGCGAGTCCGTCTTCGGAGCGATCCTCGGCCCGACGAAGGCACGAGGGCAGCGGTACATCACCATCATCGGCCACCCCACCCCCATCGGCGCGGCGCACGGGCCGCAACCGTCGGGTAGGCGTCGTCATCCACATTCTCTCTTCCTCGACATCCGCCGACGGAGCGGGGCGGACGGCCATGGTCCCGACCTCGAGAAGACGGGCTGTCGTCGTCGGGGACGAGCGACGCCGTGTCTGGGGGCGAGGTCGATGTAGGAGCCCGGCGGGCGCAAGGGGGCGGGTGCACGGCGTTCGGAAGAGGGCCAACGGCCGACGGGTCCGAGCCAAGGCGGCGACGGCCCGATGGGCAGCGTCCGGCCCCCGCGGCGCCAAGCCCGCGCGGGGCTAGCGACCGCCGGCCGGCGGCAGCGAGGAGGAGGTGGGAGTGGAGAGGCGGCCGCAGCCGCCGCCCGTCTGTAGCCGTCGAGGACGGCCGAGACGAGACGGGTGGCCGTCGCGCAAGACAACGGCAGGAGGAGGGCCGCCGCACGAGGCGGGCGCGCAGAGACTCCCGGGACGGGCGGCGGCTCGGGCCTTCCCAAAGAAAGCCACGGCGTGCCCAGCTGGCGGCGGCGGGGGGGCCTCATGGGCCGCCTCGAGCGCGCTGGCGCTGGCCGGGCAAGGCCCGCGCCCTCCGGTGCACCGAGGCGTCCCCGAAGCCCGAGGGACCGCCGGCGTGCAGGGCCCGGCGTGGGGCGCTCCCGGGGGCAGCGGCGCTGTCGCGAAGGGGCGGCTTTGTCCCGCCGGTGCCATGGACGGGTAGATCAGCTCGGGGGAGCCCAGATCCGGCTGGGAAGGGGGAAAAGGTGGCGGGGAAGGTCGCCGACGGTGGCGTCTTGGGCGGCGTCGCCGTCCGCCAACGGTCGGATCGGGCGGGTCGGGAGGGCTGGGAGGCATCTTTAGCCGATAAATTCCTGTGTCTTGTATATATGTTTTGAATGACAACGATATGCAATTTGCTACATTTGTTTACTATTTTAAAATAATTTGTGCAAAATAACTGCCCGGCAAAACAATGCAAACAATCCTTCTATTTGTTAAGGTATTTCTTTTACGCAACATACAACTACATACTCTTATATCTCAGAATTCGATCAGAAGTACATGCATTTCTTCTTTTACTTTTGGGAATAATGAACATAATAGTAATACTGTACTCTTGGGAATGTCCAATGACACTACCGTAAACCGGATATTTCATGAGAGGGACGATTTTTCGTGAGAGTGGAAGATAAATTCTCATGAAAATAATATTTTCATGAGAGTGATGTAAATCCCACCATGAAAACATATTTTTCATGACAATGCTCCACACAACGTCATGAAAATCATATACTAATTTCGTGAGAGTATTTAAATACCTCCACGAAAAACTTATTTTCATGAGAGTGATCATTATCATGAGTCAAATTCCACCGCCATGCAATCCATTTGTGAAGGTGAACTCTCACTCTAAAATACCAAACTCTCACGAAATCCATTAATGAAGGTTTACTCTCACAAAATACCATAAAAACACTCATGAAAACACCGATCAAAATATGGTTTGCTATTTTTTAATAGAAAAATAATTGCTTAAATACTGTAAAATAAAGAACATGAACACAAGATTTTTTTCAATTTAATCTGCAGTGAAATTTTATAACTAGCGTTTCTCCTTCGTACTAAAGAGCAGGATTTTGTGAGTCTAATACCGTGAGAGGTGATGCGTGACGGTGTACTCTCACGCATTATTTTCGTGAGAGTAAAACCGTTTTTCGTGCCAGTTTTTCACTCTCACAAAATATCAGGATTATGGTAGTGGAATGAACTGACCTGATGGACCATGCCTGGTTCATTCTTATTCTTTACTTTTGAAGCAGGCCGGGGTCAGGCCATTTTTCACTAACAAGCAGACAAGACTATATAGTCACCATATGCCAGGACTATACCGTAATTGTACGTGTAAACCCTAGGAGGCAGCAGGGTCTAGCTAGGTGGGGTGCAGAGTGTGCCTAACGGATCGTGCCCTAGCTGCTGGACAGTGGATGACATGGCACGACAGACCACACACAGCTGGCATATACCGCCGGTCTGCCTCGCTCACCATCACTCGGGCCAATCAGAGAGCAGACTTAGTGTCCAAGTCTCAATGTGGCCAGACAAAAAGCCCAAGCAGCTCCTACACACACTAACTGCTGCCGCAGCTACAGCTAGCTAGGTCTTCTCTCATCATCGGATCCGAAATTCGGAGTCAAAATTATTAAGCCTGACATCAAGTCGATCTGTTTCTGCTCAATTAGTTGAGCTTGCGCCATGAAAATGGTTTTCGAAACGGTGCGTGCCGCATGAGCAAATTTTCATTATTTCCATTCCAGTTAAGATTGCTAATCATCAAAAACTAGAATAATCTGATGGCATGCCTTCTTGATTTTTCTCATTGTTTAATTTACTGCACGCTGCAGGCGATTGCGGAGTTTGTTGCGAATGTGTTGGTTGTGTTGATCTTCGTGTTTAAGTGCCTCCCCAACAATAACGACGACAATCCCTTCCAGCAGGCCGGTGCCGGCGAGCTCCAGTACCTCGCTCGCCGCGGTGCTTGTGCGGGCATCAACTTCGTGAAGAAGATGCTCCCCGAGGCCTTGCAAAGTATCGTCCAGATCTATGGAGCGCAGCTTGACCCAGTCTTCACGGTCACAATGGCCTTTTGCGGCGCCATAACCCCTTTCAACGCGGCCCTCTCCATGGTGTCCCAAGCCCTCGCCTCCCTCTCTGTGTTAGGCCCCGCGATTTGGTGGCAGCCTGCTATTCGGGAACGCCTCACCGCCTCTGCTGTCTCCACCCCACAGGCCATCTTCCTCCGTGAAGTGGTGCACATATTCCATGTGTTCTCTAAGCTAGGTCCCGCTGCTCCCCTTCAGGTTGAACCACAGATCTCACCCCTCGATCAGTTATGATTACTCTTCCTTCTATTTGTGGGAGCAGCTGCTACTAACAGATTTTATTCCAAAATAACTCGCGCATGTGCATGATGCAGGAGGCTGCTGCTTATACTGATTTCATGCTTCGTGCTCTTCAGCCGGGGTAAGGGTTTAACTAATTCCTGGCCAGTGCTAGCTGTTCTCATCTGTGCTTCTTATCTCCATCATATCTATATATGTGTTTCATTTTGTGTGTGGGCATATATATTGTCGTTTGTTTATACAGCATGTGAATATTGCGCACGGCAGCGCTAGCATTACATCTTGTATTGCACCCTAAACGAGGTTAATTATGTTAAAATGATTAACCTTTTTTTAAATTATTTTGTCAATCTGATTTGTATTTGCTAGCTAAACTATGAAACATATACAAAAATATCCGTATCATGTGTCCTTTTTTGCACTGCTAGCTGCTTTTTTTGCAGAGCTTCAAACTCGCTTTTGTGTTGTTTAGTCTGATTCCATCATAAGAACATACATTTTTTTTTTTTTTTGTATTACCTCATTTCAGGGGTCTAAGTGAGCAAATTAACAAATGGGATCGCCGCTAGTTATTTATTACTCCCTCAATTTCAAATTATACTTTGTTCTAGTTTACATGACTTTTATTATGTATGTAGAGATATCAACCTAAATATACTTAGTTCCTGGCCAGTGCTAGCTGTTGATCTGATCATCTATCTTCTTATCTTGATCTATATCTGTGTTTTGTGTGTGGGTATATATATTATTTTTGTTTATACAGCATGTGAATATTGCGAGCGGCAGCATGCAGGTCATCTTGTATATTGCACCCTAAACGTAAAAATAATACTAAATCACATCAAGGGTCAGGTAAATTATGTTAAAATGATTAACATGCTTTTTAATTATTGTCTAAATCTGAATTTTATTTATTGGCTAGCTAAACTGTGAAATATATATCCCTATCATGCATGTATGTGCCCTTCGTTCTGCACTGCTAGCTAATTTTTGCAGAGCTTCAAACTCGCCTGTCTTGTTTAGTCTGATCCTATATATCATAAGAACATACCTTTTTTTTTATTGTGTTAACTCCATTCCAGGGGCCTATGTGAGCAAATTAACAATGCAGATTCACTGCTAGTTGTTCATTACTCCCTCAATTCTAAATTATAAGTCGTTCTGATTTACGTGACTTTTATTATGTATTTAGACATAACAGCTGAAATATTGTTGCAATACATAGCAAAAAAACAATGTACCTAGAAAAGCCTAAACAATTTATAATTTGGACAGGGGAGTAATCGAAACACACACGTTGATGATAAGAGCTCTCGGTCGATGTGAGCCATCGAATTTTTCTCCAATTATTGTAAAAAAGCTTTCACATAAAAAAGCTCTCAAGTGTTTAGCAAATTATTATTGTGAGAAAGAACCAAATTAAGTACCATGCATATATATGGATCTCACACCCAATATTAAGTTGTCAAGCAACCTTTTGACGTAATGGAGGAAGATCGAGCATATGAAATACGAACTCGTGACTGTTTTTCTTTCTTTAACCTCTGTATGTTTCATCTTGGGGATTAATGAGGTAGCTGCTTTGATGTCAGCTTATTTTAGCAAAACGGTGACACACAACTGTAAACTGATGAGTAATACTTAATTAATTTTCCTTGCAAATTCACATATATGCAGGCTATTGCTTGGAGCACGAGTGAACCCGACATGGACACTAATCATTTTCATCGCCACAGGCGACTACAAGCATGTCAGGTTCACTATAGTAGCCCAATTCCTAGGGACCATCACCGGAATCATCGCCTATACATTGTGGAGAATGTTTAGGTCCATGTATGATCTATAGTGGAAGCGTGACCTTTTGGTAAGTGTAACCTTATTCATGAAATTAAATGACCTCATGTGTTAATTAGCTACACATGTGACATACTCCTCCGTCATAAAAAGAGTGTCATTTTAGGTTTTTCGGACATGGTGTTTGACCGTTTGTCTTATTCAAACAACTTATGCAAATTATAAAATAAATAAATCATTATTAAAAATCTCTAGTGATAAAATAAATAATATTTATACAAATAATTTAAATAAGACGGATGGTCAAAAACAACAAGTCAACAAAAGCTAAAAAGCGACACCCTTTTTGGGATGGAGGGAGTAAGTGGGATACTTAAATTGCTCGCAGTGAATTGTGATAATATTGATTTGTACTTATTTTTTGATCAATCTGCAGGAACGACAAGGATTAGTGAATGCTCCAGCGCTCTCGTTGCCCCCTTTAGTTGTGAGTAATTATTGATTTTTATTTTTATTTTGATCAATCTGCGTGACCTTTTGCTTGTAATGTTTCTTTGCTCTGGAAGCTGGAGGGTCTTGTAATAATTACTCTACATATGGTACACTTGTTTTGTTTTGAGCTTCACGCCATATCCATTGATGACTCATGATTAAGTTATCTGTTTTATCATGCATAACAATGCACTTTTTTCCATGAAATTTTCATGAATACTGTTTACATGTGCCTAATGTTGAGCTTTACCCTTTATTCTTGCAATATACTCTGCATGCTTCATTTTGATCGGTTTCATTACTGAAGTCAGGCAAGACTGGGAAACTGTAATACACAGGAAAATAGACTAACGTACCTAGATTATTGTAACTATTACATTAGCTGTTGGTGCATAAGTGCAGGTTCTGCAAGGAACGAATATCATGCAAAAGTAATTAATTATATTTGTTCGATCCTAAGATGAAACGTCTCAATGTTGGAACACTTACATATTGTAAATTTAGCTGGTCTATACATATAAACTCAATATGTGTATACAAGGAAATCTTGCATGGTATAGCCGTAGAGGTGGGCTATCGACTGGATCTGCAACAAACAAAACAATTAATTTGTAGTTCCTAATAAATGTGTTAAGAATTTAGTATTAACCATCATCTAAGTGATGAAATGATAAAGAAGTTCGTCAGCAAAAAAAAAAAAAAAAAAAAAGGCACATACGGATTTGTGTTTGCCATGAAAAGTGTATTTTCTTGCACCTAGTACTGAGATGAACAGACCTGTATATGGTTGCAAACTTGCAGTACCTTCAAGTACGTGAATCAAGCAAGGGCGAGCTGTGTCTCATTTGATGGACAGAAAAAAAAAGAACAGCTGCACAATAGGAGTACCTGTCATATATATACTTCGATGTTCAATCCCATGCACAATCATCCTTTTTTTTTATCGAATACGCAAAAAGTTTTGCACATTTTTGTATTAAGCTGAGAAAAAGTGAAGATTACACCGACGCGCCTTGAATGACGCCCTAGGGAGGAAATAGAGTTATACAATCAGCTCGGTCCTCCCTAGCGTAAGGAGCTCCAAACGCTATTTAATATCTTTTCGCGAACCATTATTGCAAAAACAAACTATCCATATTAATTGACGAGATATATATCTTTTTTATCCTGCAACAGGCTTTACTGCCTTGAGCCAAATCGCGAGCAATCCAACTCATTTCTGTGTTGCATGAGAAGTCGTCCATTATTGAACTTTTGTAAGTCCGCCTCCATTGTCAACAGCAGATCGATCGTAAGGACATGCATTCATTCCTTTTGCTGGCCTGGTCTGGAACAAAAAGTATATCTGAAACTCGGTATAAATAATTCCGACCATGGATGCGATTATATGTTTCCGCATATAATTTGCATACGGCCCCATATCATCCACAAGCTTTATTAAGCCACTGCAAGAATGCTGGTTCATCTTGAACCTTTAGGCCTCATGGATATTGTCGGATTCACCTTAATCCATAAATGTGTTATTCATCAACGAACACATGTGGGTTGATGTGAATCTAAATATATTTAAACAAAAACTTTTACTATGCTCGGGGAGGCATTTGATGTGTCTATGATTGGTGGGCCCAAATGTGAAATGCTTTGAGATGTGTCTAAAAGAGAGGCGTCGGATGCCTATGATTGGTGGGCCTATATGCACCATAACGCCTCCAAAATCTCTAAAATCAAGGGGATTAGGACTTCAAATAAAGGAGTGGTAACTCTTTGATTAGTTCTTTTATTTAATCAAGGGTAAAACGGTAAATCCATAATTGTAAAGGCAAAGGTAGGGTGCCAGCGCTATGCAAGGGCGAGGGAAGGGTGTGGCGGTGTTGGCTAGGGCAAGGGCAGGGGTAGCCTCGTGTGAGGTCGGAACTGACCCCTTTGGCGCCCGGTGGCGGGCGAGGACGCAGGGGCACAGCCTCTGGGCACGTGATGAGCTAGGGAGGGGGCAGGACCACCAGCGCAACACTGTGCGAGGACGGCTAGAGCGAGGGAAGGCAGGGAGTGCGAGGTGCATGCGCTGAAGACTTCGGCGTGGGCTCTTGGGGAGTTTGTTGGGGGGAGGTGGGGGAACCTGTATGCAATGAGCATATAAATTGTCCCTGGACAAATGAAATCAATAAAAATAGCTATTTTACATAGACGTTAGAGTTAGGAAGGATCACCATCCATAGTAAAAGGGATAACTAAACAAGACCTTAGGCCGGTTTAGTTAGCGCGGTACGGTGCATGGATATAATATATATAGCACTGAGTTGTGCATCCACACATGTCATAGGGCTAGTGTGACGCTAGCCGGTGTGTACGTACGGATACATTTTATATAATAATGCAGGGGTAAGATGGTGATACCAGGGCCGTGCACAGGGGCGTGCGACCCGTGCGACCGTACGGGGCCTCCCGATTTCTGGGGCCTCAAAAATTCAGCTTGAGTAGTACGTAGAAGGCATGTGTATTCGAGTGAGGCTGGAGCCCATCTTGAGTCTGCCCGGCGCGCACTCATCTACGCGGCCCCCGCGGAGACTTCGCGTGTGTGCCGAATCTTGTATTTTCTGCTCCGAGCCCCAAGGTCTCCATGTTGTTACCTATTATCTCGCGTATTCGTCGTCGTCTGTTCGTCTCCACCGACGCTGTCCGGCGCTAACGATCGAAAGAGAATAGCTCGCAAAGGCAAGGCAGCAACGATAGAGAGGCGGCAGAGTGCCCCGCTGGAGTGCAGGTTTTAATTTTATTTTCCAATTCCATCTGTATTGTACTAATTAAATTATTCTTCCTAGGAAAGTCTAGAGCTGCTTGTATTATTTTAATTTTATTTTATTCTTTTCATCTTTTGAAGCTATTTCTTCTACAAATCGATTTAGAAAATATGAATCTGGTTGCCAAAAGTGTAAGAAACAAAGAATTGAGGAGTTAACTTAGTCTCAGAGAATAAATTTAGAAAATATGAATCCCGTTATCCTCAAAATTTAACTTTTTGTTTTTTAATTTCATGTATTTGTTGTTCATATTAATTATGAGAATATTATTAAAGATTTTATTTCAAAAAACACTAAGAAAATAATGTTGTCCAAGTAAAGATTAGATAAAAGGATAATATTCTTGATATTTCGTATTTGCTCTGTAGTATATACATTATTTTGGCTATATTTGAAACTTTCATTAAGGCCTCACTTAGAGCTTCGAACAGGGCCTGAAATCTGACGGCACGCCCCTGGTGATACACGTACAATTCAGCGCATGATAGCCAAAGCGTTTTGGTATAGCATAATCACTACCAAAATAGACTGGCTTCTTTTTTAGTTAGTAATATAACACTATCACTAGTCATAACACATGAGAATATCATTAAGAGGCATTTGTTAGTAGGTAAAGTTTATACTAAACTTTGAATGTCAAAACACTAGAAGTCCACCTCAGTATGAGAAATATAGAATTTTGGTTATGAATGATAATAAATTTGTCTTTTTGTGTGAGTATAGCATCGTAACATCACAAACAAGCAAAGTACCTTTTAATTTTTAAACTAACTATAGAAATATAGTTCCGTGTGGTGGAGTTATTGGGAATTAGATTGAAGGAAAAAGTCCAAATTACTCCCCTCAAGTATAACCAAACTCCGAATAACCCCCTAAAGTATTTCTTGGTTCACTTTACCCCTAAACTATGCACATTGGTTCAATTTACCCCTTAACACAATTTATCTTTTTTTTTCTCCATATACACAAGTGGAGTTTTAAGTTCAAATTTTGCAAGTTTATAGCACACAACATAAGGTATGTTAGAAAAATATATCATGAATTTTTCATCAGTATTTTGATAGGGCAATATATTTAATAAGAAAGTTTATCGTTAAGATACAAAATTATATAAAATCAATGATGAAAAATTCGTCAAATATTTTTTTAATATAGATTATATGATGTCCGCGACCACCTTGCAAAGTCTCAAATTAAAATTCAACTTGAGTAAGGAGAAACAAAATGACAAGTTGCATTATGGGGTAAGTTGAACCAAATTGCATAGTTTAAGGTAAATTGAACCAAAATATACTTTTAGGGGTTATTTGGACTTTTCTCTATACTTGAAGGGAATAATTTGGACTTTTTCCTAGATTGAAATAAGAGAAACGTTTTTCTTCAAAACTAAAAGAGAAAGAGAAACGTTGTGGGAAGGAAGAGTTCCTCACCTGAAATATATGAGATGATTATATAGCATATATATTAACTAGAACACTATGGGTGTAGTGTTTTGTAGAATCAGGACTCATCTCTGATTTCGGCTCTAGATCCTCTTGAGGAGCCGTACCAAACGGTTTGGAAGAGGAGCCATTTTTCGTTGGAGGAGCCCAGCATCCCGACTAAACACACCTATATATGCAAAACAATGACATGGCATTAGAGAGTTAAGGTAAAGAGGGGAGAGAAATGGTTTCTCGTGCAAGAAATCAGTGCACATCAATAAGGGAAGGGAGAGTATAGGTGTAGTATGTACTATGATCTGATCACCCTCCATTGGAATGACCGCCCTATATATACTCATCGAGAAAAAGTCGATGGCGTACATTAAATTCGCATCTTCCTTACCTGATGTCACTTTCGTACGTGTGCACGTGGAGGTACGCATTCGTGCAGTTCTTTTGTTCTTATAAATTAGGATTTACACAATTTGGTCCAAATTTCCAAATAGCGTACCGTCTTTAGGTGTTGTTTGGTTCCTAGGGACTAAATTTTTTTAAGTCCTAGGGACTAATAAAAAAAAATCCCTCCAAGAGAGTCTTTTAGGGACTAATAGAGGAAAAGTCTTAAAAAGTCCTCCCGTTTGGTTTGGTAGGGACTAAAAGAGACTTTTTTTTTTCCCAAGGACTAAAAAGTCCCTAAACCAAACAGCCTTAATTGTTAATTTACAGGTCCTGATAAAGTTCTGTATCGCCGGGCCAAAATGTTTCAGTTGAATTCATCTTCCGCCTCAAAGTTGCAACAAACTATCCTAAAATAGCTCTGAACTGTCATACACGTCCACTAAAACCCTAAAATTCTCTAAATTTATTCAAGCTCTCCTCACTTCTGCTCCGGACATCACCAGCGTAGGCAGCTTGCAAATTGGTACTCCCTCCGTTCCAAATGATAAGTCATGACCATTTTGGTTCATCTATTTTCTAATATAGCAAAATGGATGAACAAAAAAATCAAAGCAACTTAGAGTTTGGAATGGAGGGAGTAGTACGTCCGTTGCGCTGGCCCTGCTCTACATCTGTGATGTGTTATGTTATTTCTTTTGTGCTGCATATAATTGTATTGTATAATTAACAAAACTTTCTTAAAAACAAGTTTGAAATTCTTTACATCTGATTCGATAGTTCGAAATTCTCTCAAAATGTGGTTGTCTATATACAGGCGCCGAAGTTTCTCATTATACATATACATGTTTTAAACCCTGATTGTAATTAATAAATAAAACCGAGATGCACAGGTTAAAATAATGACGTCGTGTTATACCCTGTGATTCGGATCCATTCCTAATTTCCTACCGTTTCACAGTCCACGTACAAGTATATATAAAGTACTGCAACTGGTGCCAGCTGTTATAGTCGATCATTCAACTACAATTTGGCTTAACTAAATATGTGTCCTTGTTATGAATGTTATGTATCATATCAACAACATCAAGTGTTATTCTTCTACTATGAAACTACTATTATATCAAGAGTTGACTTATATAATGCATTCAAAAGTCCAACCTGGTCGTCCAAACATAAAGAGGAAAGAAGGCAAATAAAAGTAAAGTACTGAGTACATATGTTTGAAAGTGTCATATAATGTATAATGCTAGCGTTTGCTTCATTGTGGAGGCAATGCCTCCCGTTTTAATGAGAAATTTTGTCACCGGCGTGTGCAACTAGTTAGATGGTAGCGCAAGGCATAGAGACATTCTGTACAGACCGGTTCAAGCCCTCGTCTTAAGAATAATTTGGAATAGAGAGAGTAGAAGGTATTGATCATAATATTCTATCATGTGCAGTGGCGCTAAGCAACATCAAGGGACATCTATATCTCTATTGGATTCTACACCTGCGGGTTCATCAGAAAATCAGGGAAATACAGTGTGAGATGCAAGGTAATTACAAGAATAAGTACAAGCATATCAGAAGGGGAAAAGTCTACTTAACCCCCCCTCAAGGTATTATGATGTTATTTCTCATAATAAATCTAAAAGTATAAATCTTATGACATAAAGCTATATAACCTTTTAAAATCAATAGTCAAAGGTACACACGTTTTGACTTAGAACAAATCAAATTTGACTCTTAAAAACAGATGGGGTAGCTTTGGGACTACGTATATCTAATGCACTCCAAACTTTTTTTTTCTCCCTCATTCTTGATTTTTAAGGTTCTGATGTATCTCACAGGCTGGAGTGCATAAGTTTCCTCAAAAAAAAAAACACATAGAAAAACATCATGTGAACTGCTTAGATAGTGTTGCAACTCCTACATTGCTAGTGTCTTAATTAAACTGTTATCGAATTTCTTCCTTCATCATTAATCCCCGCATGAGCAATGCCCACCTCTAAAATGGTTGTAATGTTAGTTATCCCTAGGTATTATTTCTCGATCCTGGGTTTATGGATATAAGCTTGGCTGCATTAAGACAATCTCCACAGATCCTGAGGTTCTTGAAGATGCTCAAGGTCATCCCAGTGCTAATCAGATCAAAAGTGATGGCCGATGGCAAGCTTTTCGCTGTGCCTCATCAGCATCAGCGCCTTCAGACTCAACATCATGCAGTGCAAAATCAAGATCAGGAAGGTAGCCCATCACATCAGCTCCTCCAAGCAGTCCAAATTGTCATGAATCAAATCAAGCTAAGGATGCAATCTGTCGTTAGATCTGAACTCATGTCTCACACCCTTTATCTCCATCCAGCTATACCCACATTATCCTTCATCCATCTCCTTACAATAGAGACATCGGCCCACCTATTTTCCACAACATAACTATTTGCCAGCTGAGGCGTCTGCATTCTGCGGATCCTGTTCAATCAACTTATTATAAACTCTACATGCAGTCAGCAAGGTTGCCACTGGCATAAGGATGCGGCTCAAAGGGCATTGAGCGGACCATGTTGACAGCTCTTTCAAGCAGACCAACTCGGCAAAGAAGACCCACCATATACATGAGTAATAATGATCAATTCGGGGCTCAATGTTATATGCTTACTGAATTGTTTCAAAGCACTGGATTCCAAAATCACACATGTCCGATGTGGATACAAAGCTGTCAATACTTCCAACAAAGTAATCCAGTCTGGCACCACTCCTTCATCTTTTTTTTTTTTCAAATAACTTGATACTTCCACCCCCAAATTGAGCATAGCCTGAAATCATGGCGTCCGTGCAACTATATGCTTTGTACGCATCTCATCAAACAGCTTGCTAGCGTCATTCAAATCGCTGCATTTGAAGTACAAGCTGAGAAGAGATGTGGCCACAGCCAAGAAAGTAATCCAGTCTGCACCACTCATGTCATAGCTTTTCTTCCAAGCCCCATGTTGAGCATAGCCAGGAATCATAGTGTTCCATTCTGTGCAACTATATCCATTGTACACATCTCATCAAACAGCTTGCAAGCGTCATTCAAATCGCGTAATGAAATATATGCCATCGGCATGTTCTCTGAAAAAGCGTCATTCAAATCGCGGCATTTGCAGTACATGCTGAGAACAGATATGCCCCTAGTCACACTGCTACGTACTGAGTGGCAACTTGATGCACCACTGATGCACCTGCCTCCCAGATCCAAGTGCAGACACGTTACTGCATCCAAGAAGCACACTACTTACCTCATCCATGGTCTTGAACACCCTCAAAGCATCACCTCAACCACGGCATTTCCATGAAACCAAGTTCCTCACAGGGCACACTGCCTCGAAGAATCCATGGCCTTTTGGACATTGTCCGTGTCCATGTACCCTGACACCATTGCAGTCCAGAGAATGGCATCCGTCTTCTCTGACGCACTCCTAAACAAGTCCTCAGCCTCCTCGATGGGGCCGTTCTTGTAGTCTGGAGAGCCCGGAGATCACGGTAATCCAGGAGGTGACTTTCCTGACGGGCATCGTGGCGTCGATGTCGCCGTAGGCGAAGTGGCAGGACAGGAGCGTGTTGTAGGAGACGGCGTCCGGGTGAGGAATACTGTCGAACAGGCGTGCGTCCGCGAGGCGGCCGAGACCGGGCGCCTTCGTGTACCACGCGAGGAGGCAGTTGTAGGTGGTCGTGGTCTTGAGTTGCGTCGACGCGAAGGACTCCTCGGGGCCGGCGAAATCCTCGCGTCGGACGGCCGCGGTGGTGAGAGGGCCGGCGACGACCAGAAGAGAAGACCGCCGGATCATTTCCGTTCGCCTCAGACTAAACGAGTAGGTGGAATTCACCCTCCGGGCGTATCGCCGCCGACGTAGTCTACAAATTCTCGCGATGCGCCTCCAGACGGGGTGTTATTAGGATCGTCGGCGGCGAGCGTAGTAGCTGACAGACTAACGAGAAAAAAAAATTGAACATGTGCTGGCGCGCTGCTATGCTGTCCAGATGGTTTCTTGGCTCTTCTTTCCCCCTAACAAAACAGTATTCTTTAAGATTTTCTCTGCGTGCAACCTATGCAAACCTAATCTGGACCACAGGTAGAAATTTAGTTGATGCATGGTATTATACTTTTTTAATGGAATTTATTGCTAGTATAGTATTCAACTTCTAGGAAAATGAAATCATGCACACTCAATTTCAAGACACATACTAACTGGGAATCTACGACCCTAGTAGTGGCGCCGCGTGGGGAACCTGGGGAGAGGAGGTTTAAGCTGCTACATCACCACCATCAGACTCAATTCATCAATCATCACACAAGTTGCTTCATGGAGAGAAAAAAAAAATATACTTAGTTCAAGTCAAAGAAAAGCACCAAATGCTAGCAGTAAACACTGCCTACAAAAGTCGCAGGAGTCAAATGGCGCATCAACAATCATTATCACCGTTATTCAGAAAATATAGTAGAGAGGTCCATACTTTTAAACCAGTACCAACTGATGGTCATACTTGATTTCTGACAGGAAAGAAATGCTATGAAACTAACACAACATGCGCCCGCTAAGGAAAACACGGCTATGGATAGATCTTCAGAAGTGTCTGGAGCTGCTGGTGATGATGATGGCCAGCTGCGCCCCAACTGCAAAATGATAAATCAAGTGATCAGCACCCCATACAAGAACACAGAATGGACCTAATCTCACTAAGTATTTGCAGAATGCGGCCAGAATACAGACCTTAACTTGTTCCAGTGCGGCGACGCTTCTGTGCCTCAATTGCTCCAGGATGTCCCGTATGGCTTCCGCTATGCTGGCCTTGCGGTTCTCTTTTTGTTCCAGAGTTCAGACACTGGATAGCGGCCGCTAGCGTTGTACTCATTCATCTCCAACAATGCGGTAGTCACAGCCTTGTAGACCTCCTCGCCAAGCTGTTCCTTCAAGCCCACCAACTTCTCATCCTCGTCATTGATGATTTGCTGAAACAAAACACATCAGGTTAGTCTTGACAATTAGCCATGCTTTGAGGCAGTGTGTCCTGGAGTGATTGACTAACACGGTGAATTTGAGGTAAGTATTGCCAGAAAGTTTGCAGGAAGAGAAAAGACTGTATATTTGTTTCATTGGGCATACCTCTGTAGTTGAGCCTGTGGCCACTATCTTGAAAGGATCCCAATTAGAGTCCTTCACATGCTCTTGCCATAAGCAAACAAGTTCAGCAGCTTTAAATTCAGCATCTTCCCCATACCTTTGCTTGCAAAATAGAACAAAGGGCTTCTCATCCAGTTCACCCATCCTCTTGATTCTAATGTTGCTACGGCTACGAGGACCTAATAAATCTGACAAACCCTGCAAAATATCCACATAAACTCACTGAGGAGAAGGATAGGAAGGCTTATTTGAAGGAACCGACATCTAAAGAAGGCATGGATCTAAACACAATTAAATTTTGAAGAATGCATAACTAAGGTTTCAGAAAATATACTGGCCTATGATATTACCGTGATCAGCTCTTTTTTTTTGCATCTTGAATCTCATCATTGGTCATCCTTTCTTTAACAACAAGAGTATTAATGAGAGCTTCGGCATCTTTAATTTTTTTCAATCAGTTCTTCTGTCAGCTCCTCAGAATCATTTTGGTCAGCATTCTACAGGGAGATAAGTATGAAAGACAGGTATCGGTAAGTAATTCATTATTGGCGAGACTATAAATACAATCCACAAACTATCTGATATGTGATACAGTAATAAAGATATGGACAATAATAAGTAGAACTAGCAATGGGGATGCACCCATACCTTTTTCCTCTCTTCCTCCAGTTTTCTTCTTTTCAAGTCAGTTTGAGCAACTTGATCATTTAGTTTCCTGGACCTCCTTTCAATGTTACTCTCTTTCTCAGCCAACTCATTTCTCAGCTTTTCGGTCTCCTGAATAACTCCATGTGTAAGTTCGTGAGCAGCAGTCTGCATATTCCTCATTTCTGTGAAAAGGTTAAATAAAAATACAATAGGCACAATCATTTTAGGCACTATAAATGAGCATAACACCCATAAATCTCCAACAGGTGACAGAAGAATATTTCACAACTAGAATTCAATGAGTGTACCTTCATTATAGCGTTTGTGAAGCAAATCACTTTCTTCCGAGACTTTCTTTAGGGAGAGATTCATTTGATTACATTTGGTAATGTATTGAGTCAAATTAGCTATGAGATTGTCAGTCTTGCTGGACATCTCTTGTTCCAGTTCAGACACTGTCTTGAGGCCACCATTTGATGACAAGAAGCTACCAACTGGGTCATCTGATTTGTAGTCCTCTTCTTTTGCCAGCCATCCGAACACATACTTCACATGTGGCGGCTTTGTCTCCTTCCAGTCCAGTTTACCCAAGTGTTGTGTCTTGAAGTAGTTATGGAATGCTAAGGCATTCTTGAACCCAGTCCAATCCTTGGTGAAAAGAACAATGACGTAGCCAGTGTACCCATTGGCATTCTCCACAGCAGTACATTGCATGGGTTTGAAATCAGCTAGCTGCTTCATCAGTATGCTTCCACCCCCTGGGTTTGTTCGGCTGGAACATTGGTGAGGATGCCCATCCATGGCCAAACAAACACTTCCTGATCTTGCGCTGACTCAGAGCTGCAGTCCATTGCAGACCTAAGAGATAGAAATATCCAGGTCAGAACATTATTTAGCGAGTGCTACTTCTTTATTCAGTAGTGACTGCAACCTCAGGTGAGCATTTAGCAATGATATACATGACTGTTTGGACAAATGAATGGAACAGCAGCAAAACTAGTTGATTAATCAGAACACATAGTGAGTACCCTTTCTCTCTGTTATTATTTAGTACTCAAGTGTCAACTGTGGCAACTAAGACTGACCGGTACAAAGGAACAAATGGATGGCAGAATCACCGAGCAATGATGCAGTGAACGTTTTTCATGAGTGCGATTAATATCTCAAATTGACAGAATCATAGAGCAGAAGAGGCATTGTAAACACGCAGAGCTGCATTCACGTCATATTAGACATTCACACATCATGGGCGGCTACACATATCCAATCTTACCAAGTATGTATGGTGTTCTGTTCCCTAACAGCATATATTGTTGTAGAACACAAATAAGTAAGAAAGAAGTCGTGTCTATGCTTTTATTTTCGATCAGGGAATATAAGCTGGCCAATTTTCCCAAAAGACACAAACCCACCGGTAAGCTAAGCACACAGCAAGGCAGGCACACGAACCACAATGTACCTCGTCGGAGGCAGCAGATGAGGCAATTTCGCGAGCAACTGGCGCTGGTGGTCAAAGAAAAGCAGCGACGCCGAGGTGTAAGGGTTCCCGACCGGCCCCCGGTCCCCAGCGCGCCTACGGTAACCGACATCGACGCCACTGGACACCACCACCGAAGGCGGCCGGCCGCCGGCGGCGGAGACGAAGGGAAACAAAAGGAGCCCGAACCATGTGGGCTGGGCCGGGAAGGAAGTAGCGGTTGGAGCGCCGAGGCCCGTATACGTGCGCGGCGGGCGGGCTTCGTGTTGGGTCGGAAATAGTCTCATCCGGCCTTGCTCTGTTCTTTCCCACGGATGAGGATGATGCATCGACTACTAGTTGTTGCGAAATTTCTCAAAAAAAATGTTGGGAAAAAAAATCGACTACTAGCAGAGCCGTGTGCGTGTATGTGTATATATGGTTGAAAGAAAGAGGGGATGATGGCCAGATGCAAGAAGAGATTGATTGATTAAAGGCCTGTTTAATTTTGGCAGATCCGTGTGCGTGCATGTGTATATTTGGTTTGGGCACTTTGTTTTATATTTTGGCAAATGCATCTGACTACCATGATGATAAATAAACTTTGAATCTAAAGAGTTTAGCATTTGGAACTCTTGAGGCCCAAAAGCTTTCATTTTGCCAAAAAAAAAAAAAAAACTCCCTGCGGCAAAAAAATTTACAATGCATCTAAACACCAACTTTTTGGCAAAAAATTTGGAGCAAACATTTTTGGTGAAATCTTTTTGGCATCCAAAAGCAGTTAAACACAAAAAGAAGGGACAGCAGTAGCAGTACGCGGTGCCGTAGAGAAATACTGTGGTGCAGTGGAATCGAAGGGAAAGAAGGCATGTTGCAGATGGAAGAAATGCTACTCCACTGCGGAATTGTAACAGAGCGAGCGAGGGTGGTAGACGAACTGGTGCGGAATTGCACACGTACCGCTGGTGATCCTGAGCCGCCATCGGTAGACGGACGCCGCAGCAGCCAGCAGTGTATAGCCTCCGGCCCTCCACACCACTCCACTCCACCAAAACCTAGCTGCTAGGAGGAAGAAGAAGAGGGTTTTCTGCTCTGCTCGGTGAAGAGGGTTTTCTGCTCTGCTCGGTCCTTTCCTTTCCTTTCCTTCCGTTTTATTGCAGAGAAGAGGGCAACCGGTGTGGTGTGGGCCCAGACGACGCCGGGGCCGTGGCCGTGGCCGTGGGCCCGGGAGGTGTAGCGATCGATCGAGCGAGGTGTCGATTCGACGGCGTGTCTGCGTTGCACGGCACAGGTTTTCCCTGTGCTTTGCTGTGGATGATGCCAATGCGTACATTATTTCGCAAACATGAAAACGTCGTCTTAATCAATCTGCAGTGCAGCAGCATGTGGGGTACTCTCTCTGTCCCATGAACTTCGTTGTTTTTAACTTTTGAATTTCATATTTGACCATCCGTCTTATTCAAAATATTTATGTAAATCATAAAATAAATTAATCAATGTTCAAGTATCTTCATTGATAAAATAAATCGTAACAAAATAAATTATATTTATGCAAAAATTTAAATAAGATGAAGATCGAATAAGATGGCACGCGGAATTCACGGTGACAAACTCAGTGGGACGGATGTGTGCAATTCTCAACTTAAATTTGGCATGTGCCTCAGCACCGGCGTAAACACTCTTGGTTGCAAACTTATCTGCGCACTGACTGCTCTACTCTACCGGCGGTGCCCAGTTGTGCTGTGACGGTCTCCCTACCCAATTTTCCTTCCCACTGCATTGTCTGATTGCCATGCATATGCAAGAGTGAAGAGTCTGCCAAAACCAGCGCAATCAACAGCAACATTTATCTTGCTGTGTACTACATAGTACTATCATGGTAGCTTAGGAGTAAGTATCTTGTTTGGTCTAACTTGGGCTGCTGTCTCTCTACAGTTGGCTCCACAGCAACATTGCAGCATTACTAGCTGTGTGGGCAATTCTGAACCTTGGCATCTGCAATACAATCAGACCTTATTAGCTAGCCTAGCTAGAATCAAATTAATGGGCTTTTATTAATGAAAACTACAGGACTGCAAGGCACAGTTCCTCTTATCTTAACATGCGCAGTCGAAACGGTAATTGCTCACGTCCTCTGACATGGACCAAGTCGTGAATAAACTGACCATAAATGGCCTTGCCGACGATGTTGTTAAGAATCGAACAGGCCGAAGATACTACACCGCGAGAGCAGGAGCAGAGCATATCAGGACATTTCACGTTCGCCACAGGCTCACAAGTCACATCCCGTCTGCGAGACTAGTGCTGCACTTCTAGGAAAATGAAAATATGCACACTGAATTACAAGACTGGTATACTGTATACTATGGAGGCTGGGGATGTTTCTATTCCACAATCTAAAAAAACGGTATGGGACACCGGGGTGTCTAGTGGAGGAACCTGGGAACAAGAGGTTCAAGCTACTACACTATCATCAGACATCAGCACATTATTCATCACAAGTTGCTTTATGCATGGAGATAAAATCGGATTTAGTTCATCAACGAAAAGCGCCAAAATGCTTAGCCATAGCCACTATGTTGCAGGGTTCAAATGGCACATCACCAGGTGATTTTCACCGTTCTTCAGAGAATGTAGAGTGGTCCATAATTTTAAAACAGTACCAACTGATGGTGATCTCCCCTATTCGATTTCCAACAAAAAAAAAAGTGCTAAATGAAACTAATTAAGCATGCGCCTGCTAAAGAAAACACAGCCAGCCGCAAATAGATCATCTTCAGTGGTGTCTTGACTTGCTGATGATGCTCATAGTCAGCTGACCCCAAACTGCAAACTGACAAATCAAGTGATCAAAAACCCATACAAGAACACAGAATAAACATAATCTCATCAAGTGTTAGCAGAATGCGACCAGAATACAAACCTTAACTTGTTGCAGTGAGGCACAGGATCTTATCTTCGGCGCTTCTGTGCCTTCCATTGCTTCAGAACGTGCTGTATGGCTTCTGATATGCTGGCCTTTCGGTTCTCTTTGTTGTTCCAGAGTTCAGAAACCACATAGCTGCCGCTAGCATTGTACTCATTGATCTCCAGCAATGCAGTAGTCACAGCCTTGTAGACCTCCTCGCCAAGCTGTTCCTTCAAGCCCACCAGCTTCTCATCCTTTTCATTGATGATTTGCTGAAACATAACACATCAGGTTAGTGTTGCCTTGTCATTGAGGATTTGCTGAAATATAACACATCAGGTTAGTGTTGCCAAGTTGGCAGCTGCGAGGCAATGGGTCCTCTTGGAGTGACTGCTGATGTTTAAACAGCTAATAAGCTACATTCAGTCAGATGACGACAGTAAGGCGAAATATTGACATTACTAGGTATTGCCAGAAAATTTTGAAGGAAGATAAAAGATATGCATTCTTTTCATTGGACATACCTCTTCAGTTGAGCCTGTGGTCACTATCTTGAAAGGATGCCAATTAGGGTCCTTCAGATGCTCTTGCCACAAGGAGACATGTTCAGCAGCTTTCAATTCAGCATCTTCTCCATACCTTTGCTTGCAAGATAGAACAAAAGGCTTCTCATCCAGTTCACCCATCCTCTTGATTCCAATGTTGCTACGAGGACCTAATAAATCTGCCAAACTCTGCAAAATATCCACACAAAGTCTCTGAGGCAGAGTCAAAATGACAGAAAGACTCATTTGAAGGAACCCACGTCTATACAAGGCACAGATGACAGATCTAAACACAATAAAATTAGGAAGAATATATAACTAAGGTATGTGTTACCATGATCAGCTCTTTCTTTGCATCCTGAATCTCATCATTGGTCATCCTTTCTTTAACAACAAGAGTTTGATTGAGAGCTTCCAGATCTTCCAAATCTTCAATTCTTTCATTCAGTTCTGCAGTCAGCTCCGCAGAACGTTTTTCACATCAACACCCTCTCCTTCCATGTGTTTCACCACCTCCAGTTTGCCTTTAAGTTGTTCAATATCTAGCTCCAACTTTTGCTTTTCATCCACCTGCCTTTCTAACTGCAGGATTTTGTTCAGAGCATCCTCCTTCTCTTTCTGTTTGAGTTTTGGAACTAATATCATGTTTGGGTGGATGAAAACTAAAAGAAAACTCATGGTATCAACATGAAAAACGAAGGATGTGCGTACCTTATGCTTCTCAAGAAGCTGTAGCGCCAGTTGATCAGCTTTCTGTTGCTCAATTCTAGCCTTGTTGAGGGAATCATTTTGGTCAGCATTCTGCACGGAAATACATACAAAAGATAGGTATCAATAAATAATTCATTACTGTTGAGCGTCTCACTTCTTCAGTGCATAGACTGCATATTGTACTTTTGAAGGTATGCTATTTGAACTGACAGATGAAGCTCTTATCATGGGAAGATTTTTTTTTTTTTTTTTTTTTGAAAGCAATGCATGATTTGTTCATAATATTTGCTAGATATCTAAAAACTTAGTTACCTCACTGTACAATGGGCCTATCTGCTTCTGATTTTGGAAGGGTGAGTGTCGTGTTGGAGTGGTATTATTCTATCCTTCTATTTACTGTGGTCTGTGAAGGGGTGGACTGGAAATGAGAAATTGCATTCGGCTAATCCGAACTGATTGTTTCCACATGCTAGGTGATTTTAAGATAAACTCACTCCACCCACCTACACACCCTCGCACCACCCTCATTGCACTTTATCCTCCATTAGTGAAACTTGGGATCCCCATACATTTGAGTAGTTTGCTGTCAAATCCTATTGGCAGGTCATGAAGTTCCCAAAACTGTCTGCTTTACTTTCAAGTACCGAAAAAAAGAGTTGATGTCCTTACTCCCAAATCTTAGAAGAGATAGGTCATTATACCTTTCTGCCTCCCCTGTGCCGGCCAAGTGGCCAACACTATTTTACTGTCACCTCAACTTAGTATGTGTTTGGTTTGAGGAATGTGACTGCAAAATTCACTCCTCACTTCTGTGTTTGATTTACGGAATAGAATGGGTTGATCTCAATCCACCATCTCATCTCTCACAAGCTAAAAATAAGTATAAGAATGAGGATGGAATTATTCCACTAAAATTCATGGGATGAATTATGACTCCACCTCATATATTATGGTGTGGTTTCTCAAACCAAACACTCTCTTTAACCTACCTTGCTTAGAGCCCACTTGTTCCTCTACAGAGACCATTTGCTCACTTTTGAAGTTATTTTGCCCAAGCTTCATGCTAAGCAATATTTGTCATGATGTGCACACTGGTTGGCAAAAGGAAGTCGATCTTGTCTTATGGACTCAACCACTGCAACTGCTATTGGTGTGTCTCCAAAGCTTCTCCATCGTCTGTCATTGCCACTACTAGGAGACAGCTACATGTGTTCCTCTCAAACTGAAGGGTACATTGGTCTAGCGTTCCCAATGAGTTACTGTGATTATTTTTCCCCTCTAGATGAAAGGTGTGTTAACTGTTAATTGCTCAGATGATTGTATGCAGAGATAAACTGATGCACTTCAGGAATAATGCATTCATGCGAATGCAACATTCTTTCTAAGCCATTTAAGTTGATTTACTAGTTAATGACATGCATGCACCAAATATATTAGTGTGATAGTTGCAATATGGAGATGCAAGTTAGCTGCAGATGATATGCCCAATATTTTAGTAACTATGACCAAGCTACGCCAGCTACACTCATCTGATGTGTGTTGCCATACTGTTAGGGGTGTAATCTTAGTTAATACTGAATATTCTTCTGAAGGTAGTACAAAAACTTTGATCTGTTATAAAATGCTCTAACCATTTCACAGGGCAGGATCACACCTTCTCATACAATTATTCGATGGCAACCTCAATCCATATTTTAATTCAAACATTAACTTTTGGATGGTATGGTACCGAGGCAGCCATTTGGCAGGATTTTTTTTTGGGTTTGCATTGCTAGCTTATTAAGTAATTTGTGACACATAACTAACTTTCATACTAACAAACATATCAGGCTTATGATGATATCAAGTCAGCTGATTCTTTGGAGAGTACCTTTGAAGCTCTCAGCAGTCTTATAACTGAAGCAAACCTTATGAAGACAGCTCTTAATGTAACTCTTCCAGTAAGCTGGTCTGGGGATTCATCAGATGCAATTACATATGAAGCTCTGTGCGATCCATCTGATTCGCCAACATCAAAGTCAGGGAAAGTAGACCCACTCTCTTCTGCAGGCATGGAGATGGTGGAGCTACTAATATTGGCTGCTGAGATTCTCAAGGAGAGCTTTCTGGTGAAGAAATAGGGCCTCCATGAAAGAACGAGTCTGGCTCTCATTGTTTGTTTAGAAGCATGCAATTTAATCTTTTTTTTTTTTTTTGGTGTATATACTTCTGATTGCTAAAAGTGCACAATTAAACTATTTCGGATGTAGAGAAAGAGGCAAATGTGTACTGTAATTTAGGGTTCGCTGTCATTGCTGTGTCTTGTGTTGGGTTAAGAACCATGTGTACAAAATTCAGTTTACATGCAAAGATCAAAATGTAGATGGATGTTCCAACCATACCTTTTTCCTCTCTTCCTCCAGTTTTCTTCTTTCCATGTCAGTTTGAGCAACTTGTTCATTTAGTTCCCTGGACCTCCTTTCGATGCTACTCTCTTTCTCAGCCAACTGTTTCCTCAGTATTTCAGTCTCCTGAAAAACTCTCTGTGTATTCTCACGGGCAGCAGACTGCATCTTCCTCATTTCTGTGAAAAGAATAGGCACGCACGATCATTTTAGGTAACATAAATGAGCATAACATCCAAAAGTTCTGACAGGAGAATTTAGTGTACCTTCATTATAACGTTTGTGCAGCAAATCACTTTCTTCCATGACTCTCTGAAGGGACATATTCATTTGATTACACTTGCACTCTAGTTCCTGCAGATACTTGCTTTTAGCGGTAATCTGTTGAGTCAAATTTGCTATGAGATTGTCAGTCTTGCTGGACATCTCTTGTTCCAGTTCAGACACAGTCTTCAGTTCACCATTTGCTGACAAGAACCTACCAACTGGGTCATCTGATTTGTAATCCTCTTCTTTTGCCACCCATCCAAAGACATACTTTGCATGTTGCTTTGTTTCCTTCCATTCCAGTTTACCCAAGCGCTGCGAGTTGAAATCGTTATGGAAGGCTAAGGCATTCTTGAACCCAATCCAATCCTTGGTGAAGAGAACAACGACATAGCCAGCATACCCACTGGCACCACATACAGCAGTAATTTGCACGGGTTTGAAATCAGCTAGCTGCTTCATCAGTATGGATCCACCCCCTAGGGTTTGTTCGGCCGGAACATTTGTGAGGATGCCCATCCAGGGCCAAACAAACACCTCTTTATCTTGCACTGGCTTTGGAGGGTTAGTCAGCGCAACAGCCTGCCGTGGTGGCAATGCGGCTGCCGCATCAGCATGGTCCTCTTTGAGAAGTTTGGCCAGGGCCTGGTGGTTTGCCTTCACCTTTGCAGCACGGTTGGATGCGCCCACCCCAACAGCGTGCTGAAGCAGCTCGTTGTAGCGGTAGTCCTGCTTCTTCTTCCCTGGACAGAATGGGCACCTGAACCTGTCAGCGCCCAGCCTTGCGACAAACTTGCCAGACTTGAGGTTCAAGTATGACTTGTCAGCATAGTCATCGATATCGGTCTCACTTAGCTCTGATGACTCATCAGAGCTGCAGTCCATGGCAGACCTAAGAGAAACAGAAATACCCAGATCAGAACATTATTAACTTAAGTGGTGACTGAGACCTATATCAACGATGAGCATTGGTAATGACATGCATATGACTTGTTTAGACACAAAAAGTAAGTAGTCACTGATCCGGAACCTGAACATTTGCATTGAGCTTGAGCAATTAAACAGTAAGAAGAACAGGCAAAGCTGCATTCGCAGCATACTACACATTCACATGGCATGGGGCTACATATCTCTAATCTTTTTTCTATTAGTCCTAATACAATGGCAGAAAGGCGTTTGTTTACAACATAGTGTTGAAGCAACCGGTGTGCAGTGTGGCCACATTGTTATTGTTATCAAACAAAGGGAATCATCATACAGACTAAGACGAATACAGAAATGAAGGCTTGTCAGAACAGAAACAAGGTTCGTGATTGACTCGGCGACAGCATATTGTTGTACCGAAGATCAACAAATAAGAAAGAACTCGTCCCTATACAAACTATAAGCTGGACCAACAATCCCAAAAGGCAGCAGCCAGCAGCCACCACTAATCACACCCCAGACCCAGCACACAATGCACCTACGTTGCACGGATACTTCCTGGAATGCGCGTATCGCGTATCCGATACGTATCGGATACGGATACGTGTCCGATACGCGATGGATACGTATCCGGGAAGTATCCGAATTTTATTAATTTCGAAAATAAAAGGATACGTGGGCTGATACGTATCAGGTTTATGGATACGCGTATCACTCAATTTGGATACGGCCCAGCCCAAATAACAGCCCAAATAACAACACAACACATGGGATCCCGTCGCCCTAGCCAGCTCCCGCACGCGCACTACCGCATCGCGCCGCCCGCCGCCCGCGCGATAGCACCGCGAGCCGCGACAGCAGGTCGCCGCTCGCCGCCCGCCGGCCGTGCGCCCGTCCCTGCCCGCCGGCCGCCGGCGACGACCACCCATCCCTGCTCGCCGGTGAAGGGCGCTGTCCCTGCTCGCCGTCCCGCTCCAGTTCCGGTGAGTTATCCTCCCCTTTCTCTCCCCAATCTCGAGCTCCTCTTCTTCCTGCTCGCCGCCCATCCCTGCTCGCCGTCTCCTCCTCGTCGGCGGCCGGCGGCCGGCGGCCAGCGCCCTTCCTCCTCTCCCCAATTTCGAGTCTGAGTTCTTCTTGCTTATGCAGTAGATGGCGTCTCCCAATTTGAGTGGTGCTAGTGCAAGTGGTAGCATAGGATCTGCAGCTACACAGGCAACAAACATCAAGGCTCCACTTTGGGATCATGTCACCATTTTGGACAGACCAAGAGCTGGTGGAGGAAATACTATGTGGAGATGCAAGTACTGTCCAATGGAAAAACTGACTAGTTACAGTAGAGTTGAGGCTCATTTGCTGCAGATCAAAACAAGAGGAATAGCAACATGTCCTAATGTTACATTTGAAATGCTTAGTGCAATGAGGAAGGAAAGAGAAAGGTGCAAGAATCTGGTGGAAAGATCCAAGTCAGAAACTGTGTCTTTGCCTACTGCTCCTTCATCAGGCAATACTGATACTGATGACACCAACAAGAGGGCCAAGAGGGGGCCCCTTTCTCCATTGGAAAAAGCTTGGAGGCTGGACGACCGTAACCACTTGGATGCTCTAATCGGTAGAGCAATTTATTCTGGAGGGGTATCTTTCAATTTTTTGAGAAATCCATACCTTCGAGAAGCCTTTTCCTTTGCTTGCAGCCGCAACATGCAAGGCTATGTGATTCCTGGCTACAACAGAGTTAGAGAGGGACTTCTGAAGCAAGAAAGGAGGCACATAGAGCGATTGTTGGAGAGCACAAAGAGCACATGGTCAGAGAAGGGAGTAACAATCTGCACTGATGGTTGGTCAGATCCTCAAAGGCGACCAATAATCAATTTTGTTGCTGTTTGTGACAAGTCACCTATGTTCTTGAGGGCTGATAATTGTCAAGGTGAGATCAAAACCATGGAGTACATTGCTGAAAAGTTGAGAGGTATAATTGATGAAGTAGGTCGAGATAATGTAGTGCAAATCATAACAGACAATGCTCCAAATTGCAAAGGTGCTGGTCTCATTATTGAGGCTGAGTATAAAAACATATTTTGGACACCATGTGTTGTGCATACCCTCAACCTTGCTATCAAAAGTATATGTGAACCAAAAAATAGGAAGCAATCCTTCTGATGATGAGATATTTGCTTGGCAGCAGCTTGAATTTATACATGATGTCAAAACTGAGGCTGCTATGATAAAGAATTTCATCATGAATCATGGCATGAGGCTTTCAATGTTCAATGAGTTCAGCCGTTTGAAGTTACTTTCTATTGCTGAAACAAGATTTGCCTCTGTTGTATGTATGTTGAAGCGGTTTGTTGAGGTAAAATCAGCCCTCCAACAAATGGTGATTAGTGACAAATGGAGCATCTACAAAGAAGTCAGAGATGATTCTCCAACTCCAACAGCCCAAATTGTCAAGGATTTGATACTTAGTGATGTGTGGTGGGACAAGGTGGACTACATTCTTAGGATTACCACTCCTATATACGAAATGATTCGTATGACAGACACTGACACACCATGCCTTCACTTAGTTTATGAGATGTGGGATTCAATGATAGAGCAAGTGAAGAAAGTCATATATCGATATGAGGGCAAGCAAGAAGATGAGGAGTCAGACTTGTACTCAGTTATTTATGACATACTGATTGCTAGGTGGACAAAAGGAAATAATCCACTACACTGTTTAGCTCATTCACTTAATCCAAGGTACAATTTGCCATTCATATTTATTCATTTAGTTCACCTATGACATTTAGATTTTTTTCCATTCACTAAATCATAAAGCCAAATTGACAACTACAGATATTATAGCAAAAAGTGGCTTGAAGAAGGTGCTGGCCGTGAACCACCCCACAAGGATAAAGAGGTGTCGAAAATGAGGATGGTTTGCTTCAAGAAATTCTTTCCCAACCCAGAAGATTTAGCTAAAGTGAAAGAAGAATATGCAAGGTTCTTTCAGAAGAATTTAATGATCCAGACTCAATCCATGATAGATGGGCTGTTTCCCCTATGACTTGGTGGACAAATCATGGACAGTCTGCTCCCTTGTTGATGAGTTTGGCCATGAAATTGCTTAGCCAACCAGCCTCATCTTCTTGCTGTGAAAGAAACTGGAGCACCTATAGCTTTGTCCATAGTCTTCAGAGAAATGCCTTAACTCCAGAGCGTGCTGAAGATTTGGTCTTTGTGCACACAAACCTGAGGCATCTATCCAGAAGAAGTGACGCGTACAAGACAGGAGAGACAAGGATGTGGGATGTAGGCGGGGATTCTTTTGATTCACTTGGTGGTATTGGCATTCTTGAAGTGGCTGACCTGTCCCTTGATGAACCTGAATTGCAAGCTGTGACTTTTGGTGTCGATGCTGAGCAGCCTGATGATGTTGTGGATGACAACTTGACCAATGAGGAGGAATAGGAACTTGTTGCTGCATGAATTGCAAGCTGTGACTTTTGTTGTTCTATTACTCTATTAGTTTCCACTTTCCTAAATTAGAGACTACTATATTTGAGACCTGTTGTTTGAGACCTGTTATTTGAGACCTGTTGTTTGAGACATGCATTATTATTATTTTTATTTTATTTTTTAAATATTAAACGTATCCGCGTATCGGTTTTTGGGACAATTGGCGTATCACGTATCGGATACGTATCGGATACCGATACACGTATCCGTATCCGTGCAACGTAGCAATGCACACACAATGCACAATGTACCTCGCCCTCGATGACAGGCTGCGCCCGGCAAGCCAATTCCGCAACAACTTGCGCCGGTGGCTAGAGCGTTGTGGGATTCCCCCCCGCGAGACGGCGGGTAGGGGTTCCCGGCGCTCCCCCCCCCCGCCCCGGAGAGCGCAGGGGAACCGACATCGACGCCACGGGGACGAGACATGGATAGGTGTCGGCCGGGTCGGCTACCACCCCCAACCCCAAGACGGGCGTAGAAGCGACCGCGCGGTCGGAGTCGAAGTCTCTGCGGCCGCCCGGCGGAAGCCGGGCGGCGGCGGCGAGGGAAGCGAGTGTAGCCAGATGGGTGGGCGAGGAAGCGAGTGTAGCCAGATGGGTGGGAGCTCGGTGGGCTGGGAAGGAAGTGGTGCGAGGCCCATTACACGCGGGCTTGGTGATGGGCCAGCAATAATCTGCTGCCTTCCCCCCACCAACTAAGAGGTGCTCTTGCTGCCTAAAAAAAAAAAAAAAGTGCTCTTTTTTGCTAAAAATAAAAAAAACTAAAAATGCTAAAAAACCCACTTAAAAATGATCTGGATGTTGAAAGATGGTGAGATGCAAGAATACACTACACACTGTAGATCCAATTAGTACGCGGAATTGCGTGAATATAAACTATGAAAGGGAGCACACTGTAGATCCAAGTAAAGCAGACATTGTTGCAGCATATTGTTGGTGCAAAACAAAATTGTAGAGAGGAGGTAGGCAGAGAGAGATGAGAGAAGGTGCGGTAGAGGTGGTGCTTACATCGATCTCGGCGAGGGTTGGGAGGACGGCAACGGTGGTTGGTGCGGATTGAGGGCGATGCAACAGTCAGTTCAACACTTATCCTGCATCATGAAGCAGCAATTAATTTTTTTTTTTTTAGAAAAAATGCAATCTGCTGTGATCTGCTAGTATAAAGAAGTGGCCATCAATGCAGTTCGAAGAACTGTAAGTAATGCCAACCATAATGGAAGCACATGAGCACCAAAAATGCGAAAAGTAACCCCAAAACCCCAAAGTAAGCAGGAAATCAGAAAACAGGGATCTGAAGGACTGAAAACCCCAAACCCGAACCAAAGTAAGCAGGGAAGCAGAAAACCCCAAAGTGGCAAGAACCACCAAAGTGAGGACGCACGCACAGGGATCTGACTGAGCGACGCGCGCGCAGATGGATGGATGGATGAAAAAGAGGAAGCAAACAAACACGACGACGACGAAGAAGAAGAGCACAGCGCGGGTTGCGTTCCGTCCATGGAGCAGGAGCGCGTGGCGTGGCGTGGCGAGACAGGCTATCAGCATGAGCACGTCCGTCAGACGACGGGGGGTTCGTTCTAGCCTAGCTTGTAGCGATCGATGGATGGAACGAACGAAGGGAGAAAACCCCAGCAACAAGGCAACAAGAAGACGAAGAGACGCTTGAGGTTTGCTCGCTCCGGGACGCGGCGCGGCCGCGGGCGTGGTGTGGCGTTCATGGATCATCACGAGGACGAATCGAAACGAAACGAGACGAAACGAGATGATCGAATTAAACCATGCCAGCAGCGCTTGTGGGAAAAAAAGAAAAAAGGCGAGCGAACGAAAGAGCAAAACCACCACCGTACCAAACTACAAGCGGCGAAAACGCAAAACGAACGGCCACACTCACCGGCGAGCAGAGGTAGATGGAAGGAAGGATCGCCCTCCTCCTCGGCTCCTCCTCCCTCTGGATCTAGACCCGGCGGAGGCTCTTGCGGTTGTGGAGGTAGAAGGAGGAGAGAAAGCGGCCGCAGAGATGTGAGCGGGCGGGCGGGCGGCCAGACGGAGAAGAGGGTTTTTCGTGCTGCCTGCTCTGCTCCGTCGGAAACAGAGGAGAGGAGGGTTTTCGTTCGTTTCGTGCCTCTGATGAATGAATCCGCTTTGTAGCCAGCCAAGGGCAGGATCGGAAGGCCCGTGTCCCTCTCTCACTCACTGGCGTGTGGGGCCACCACCCACCGCGGTCCGCGGCTGCGGCTGGCCAGCCTCTTCCTCTTTCCACTCCCTCCGACTGACTCGTGAGTCCTCTCCTGGCAAGCTGGCATGGCATTTCGATCGCGGCCGTGCCGTGCCGTGCGTGGTCCCCGTACTACGTCGACGCGCGCCTCTCCGCCAATTCCGGAAGACGGAGAGGTCGTGGTTGTGGGCCCAGGAGGCGGAGGGCTCGTTCGTTGTGTTGGCATTCGCAGCACAAGCAGGCCGGCAGAGGGTAAGGCGATCGTGATGTCAGCCGCCTGCGTCCGACGTCGCAGCATGCAAAGAAGCGACCCCTGCCCTGCTGCCTGCGACTGCGATGCGAGATGGGGGTTTTCTTTGCTTTGCTTTTGCTTTTGCACGAGACGGAAGGGGAAGGGTGCTCTGCTGCCTTGTGAACGAGCTGTGTCTCGTCTCCCGTGTGCTCCGTTGTGCCAGGCGCCAGCAAGCAGGCATGCCGTTTCTTCCACCATTCGAGTTGCCTGGGTGTGGTGCTGGTTGCATTTGCATGGCTGGAGATGGACTGGAGTGGGCGGAGGCCGGCGGACCGGTCGCGCGCGCGTCAACAACAGTACAAGCCAGCGGGACGGCGATTTTGGATTGTTCATCCTTGATTAGTACTAATTCGAAAAAGCAGCGCCCATGGCCTAATGGATAAGGCGTCTGACTTCTAATCAGGCGATTGTGGGTTCGAGTCCCACTGGGCGTGCTTGCATTATAATTTTTATTTATTTTGGAGAAAAAAACAAGCACTAGTGTTCCCATGTTTTTTTTTTTTTTTGTGAAATAATGTTCCCATGGTTAACCCCTCCTTTTGCGTTTATTTTCGTTTCACCCTTTTCCTTGGTTCACTGCGTTCGCACTAAGCAACAACGGGCGCGGCCGCCCCTGCTGTGCTGCTGCTTTACGAAAAGCATGCTCCAACTGCCCAGCAACAAGTGCTGGACTGATGCACGACCTACTGGCGTCTGCTTATCCTTGCCTCCTCTAGAAACGGCAAACCCACGCTGCACACGCCACACCAACCCATCACAGCGAGCGGCGACTACAAAAACCCATGAAATGAAACGAAACGCCCAAAAACAACACTGCCACGGTGCCACTGCCCAAGTGAGAGTGCGAATGACGAGGTGGTGGTACAACAAAGCCAGCGCCAGTGCGCTACCTTCTTTCATGCAACTCCTTGGTCCTCCTCCACCCACAGATGTTACAAGACGAGTGGGTGACAGCTGATAAATGCCACCAACACTGTGATACACATAATGGTGTAATTTGTAAATGTTGCAGAGGAACCGCAGCGATCAAAATTTGTAATTCTGCCAGGCGGCACGTGACAACTGCAAGAATCAAAATGATAATGCTTTAATTCTATCTCGAATAGCCGTGATCGAACGCCATGTACAAGTACAACGCGTCGGAAGCATCATGCGTTGCGAGTCTCACTATCCATTCAATTACAAACAATTGATGACATGGATCAAGATTCTGGCCCTGCAAATTGCAGGCTCCTCCAGCAGCTATTAATAAGGAAGGGGGAAAAAGGATCAAAATCGTATACGCCTCAAGAATTCTACAGCAGCTCTTGTACATCCGGGCACACAGCCCGTCCGTCTCGCTTCATGTATTGGTCAAACAATTTCCTTAGCTCAAAAGTCAAAAGCCGTTGTGCCTGTTCCCGGCCTTGGACGATTTCTGCTGCTGTTCCAAATCGTGGTTGAAGGCGGCATCCAAAGCCTGCAGCAAACAACATACCATCAGTTTGGTCAGTTTTGCTGCCATTTCGATGAGAGGCCGATTCATGGAAGCATTGCCATCTTGATGAATGAGGGATTGAAATAATGCTCTTAGGTACATGGTAGGGCGAGGAATGTTTGCTAACCTGAGTCATGGGCTTTACTAGCCGAGATATTTCATGTCTTACATCAGGTTGTGCTGATTCCTTTATAAGCTGCATATTTCACAAGTAACAGAAAATACAAAAGAACTTCAGTGGTAATTTGAGTATAAACCCATTTTAGGTGACAAGTATGAGGGTTCTGCACATCTAAACAGAGGAGTGGGGGCAGATGTCAGATGCGCTTGCAAATATTTACCTGCAACTTTTGATATATCTGTGTCATAGCTTCTTTAACTCTTTGAACCTTCAAACAAAGTAAATTAAAGCAACTGGTATTAGAAAGAAATGCATGTCCACAGTGAAGCTTTGCTATACCAAAAAAGACTAAAATCATGATATGGCACAGAGGACACAGCACACTCAAAGCTTCTTCACATCTTAATTTTTTAAGACCGTGTGACTGTCTTCCTGGCTTTAGCTTAAACGCACCATAACTACAGTGGTACAAAACCTTCAGAACCAGGGCATTCTAGCTCATAGTTTGGATAACATACTGTACAACACAATATACAGTGTGCAACTCCATAGTTCTCAGTGATGGTACTCTGACCAAATCAATGCAGCATGCAAAATAAACCGAGCAGCTGAAAACATCTTTTTAATGCAAGCTGCTGAAAACATCTATCAGAAGAAATATGGTGCATGTACAAACACTTCCACTAATCCTATAAATCAGCTAAGTTTGCACTTATAACATGAAATCAAGTACTAATTTCCAACTAAACATTTTCTTCTTAATATAATGATTCGCAGCTCTCCTGCGTGTTGGAGATAAAAAGGAAAAATCCAACTGACTACACCATGGGTTACAAAGCAGTGCTGATAACAATGGGGAAGATATACCTTGTTATAAAGGACTGCACTTGTTATTGGATACGATGACCAAAAATGCCGTAGCAACTCCTGGATAGCCGTCCAATGCTGAGAAAATAGAAAGTTTACAGAAGTTCCATCTACACAAGAGTATCCATACATACAAAACGAAACCATTTTGAATATAGCATCTCACATCCATAAGCTCGTCCCGTGTATGTTGAGGCAGCTGACCAAGGAGACCTTCTTGAGGATTCTTGAGGTTAAGTCTCCTCGAACGAGAAATCCCTTCGTTCAATTCAGTAAGAACCTAGGCCCATACCATTTAGGTAGTTAGGATTTCCTGCTCATGCAATTTAATAGCTTAAGAACAGAGAAGCCACAGTAGCAGTAACACAACATCATGTGAACAGTTGCAAAAATATGAAGAATGGACCTTACATACACATATTATTAAGAATGGGATACTAATAAACCAAATAACAGTGTTTCCTTCTTCCTCACTTTTTTATATGAGCTTTACATGATACATTTAGGGTTCCAAAGCTCCAGATCCAAGATCCATGCAGGATTTAGAGGTTGAAAGAAAAGGTCAAGTGATTTAAACATCTGACGTTCAATGTAAAACGATTCATATTTTCAATCAAATGCCCTCAGTTTGGCCACACATCCAACAATACCTGGACCTAGGGATGGAAAGCTCAAAAAATTCTTGTAGTTGGAGCTCTGCCAAACCGGCCCTTAGATACTTCCTAATCGCCAACACATCCAACAGTTAAATTCTGTTGATTACAACAATGGTAGTCTGCCTGTTCCCAGTTGACTAGTGGACTGAGACTGACAACCCTGGTGCTGATTGACCCTTGAAACTTATAAATGGTGACGAACTGATAAAAGGATTCAAGTTTCCTTGTAGTCTGCAAAGTGCCATTATCCTAAACTATGTCTGTGCACTCCTCTTGATTTGACCGCTAATGCAACAATTTAAACTAAGAAAAAGTAATAAATAAAAGAAACGAACTGCTCAGTAAAATTGTTTACCTTAAGAGCCATATCAGACTGAATAATCGGACAGTTAAGCTTATTAACTTTAATAGAAGACATTTGGTCCATTAAATGATGGAATGCTTCTTCAGTGCTCAAGCTGCAAGTACGAGCTTTTCTTCCATCATTGCTGCCACCTAGAGATCTCAGAGCATTTGCTTGTTGGGAATCAAAATATTCTCTAGGATCCTAATAAGAAAAAAGAAGAGAAATTAATTCATTATTTCTGATTTTGGTTGATATATCTACTATACGCCATGAGCACAAGCTTTACCTTTATACAGAGCGGTGCATATGGAAGGCTTCGTGGAGCTTGCAGATCCTCTATCTCCGTCATTCTAGCCACCTTCACTAGTCTCTCATGATTAGCATCATCAACAATAGAAGTGGATGGTGGCTCTGCAGTTAATAACTCATCAGAACACAATAACTACATGTGTACAAGGATTCAATTGAATTCGATGCCATCTCTAACCTTTCTTAGACCTTACAAGGGCTTCAGCTAAAGTCTTTGGATCAGTCGACTCAACATCTACAAGACAAATAAGCCATAGTACACTTAATGGATTGAAAGATAGTTTAAACAATTGGCAGAATGAAAATGAAGAAATAGAAATGCAACATAAAAAAACGAATCTGATCAACCAAAAAAGGGAAACAACAGACACAACAGAAAGTCACATTAGTATAAGCGTATAGTTTGCAAACCAAACCAATGGTTCAGGCTAGTTGATTTATATAATCATGAAAGAGCTATAAGGTATAGTTTGCCAACCAAACAAAAAGCTTCAGGTTAGTTGATTTGTATAATCATGAAAAAGCTATGGCCACAATAAATTATTTAAATAGGTGGCAAAAAAATAATTTAAAATCATTTCACTCCGTTGCTGATGTGCCCAGGAATCCCTGAGAACGATACCATCTCAAAGTCATAATACTGGGAACGGTACCATCTCACCCTACTAACTTCATAACATGCTTGAGCAATCAATTGTATTAAGGAAAACAAAAGAGACATCACGAAGTTTCTTGAATGGGTCCATAATTACCAAGACATCTCCCTTCAAGGACAACAGCGGCATGACGGTTCAGGTCCTGAGACAGCGTCCTCCTCGCCAACTCACTGTCAGCATCAACTGCCTCTTTGTTACCGTCCACGGTGAATCCCATGGTCCTAAGTGTCCAAATATATAACGACTAAGCACTAATTTTAACATAGGATAAGCAATACATTGTAAACAACAAGCAAATATGCTCAATATGAGAAAATCTAGAGACGACATTTGCCTTTGCAAATATAAGAAGATAATAGTAGGAAAAAAATCATACCGGAAGATGAATGTAATCATCTCCAGTGTCTGCCTCCATGTCTAATGTTGGATCGACTCGTTTTATCTGCAACCAACAATTGAGTCACTTGAAAGAAATGGCACCAACACATAGTAATAAAAAAAATGAATTACAACAACAATCATTGCTAAAACTAAACCTTCATCTTTGCCTCATTGGCCAGTATATCATCATTCTTTAGGAAGATAGCCAATTCCTCATCTCCAGCAGCCTCAGCTGTTGCTGCTGCAGTGTTTCTTGTCCTAACTAGATACTCAGCTCTACAGTATTTTTCCCAAAATCGTATTTCTGACATCTATCAGAAAATATAATAAGATTATGACAGAATACAATATATCGAGCATAATGAGAAATCTGCATTGATACATACAGAAACAGTAATAACACTAGAGTTTTTCATGCCTGAATTTTCTACAGTTCATTTAAGATATTGATAATATAAATAGGTCTTACCTTTTTTTGGAACAAAATTTAAATAAGCTCTACGGACAGCAGGCTTTTCTGCAAAAATCTGTAAAATAAAAGGACATATGGCGTTAACAAGTTGGAAAAAGTATATCTTCGAGACTTTACATTTCAAATTCATTGCAAAATTCAGATATATAATCATGGAATTCAGATATACAATAATGGAATTCAGCGCCTCAGGTATAATGGAGTATTCTTGGGGAAACAGGACCCAGCGCAGGTAGGATACAAGCAAGGAAAATGGACTTTGCAGCTATGGACTAATCCTAATCTGACTGGCTAGGGTGGAAGCATAACCTTTGATGGCATCAAATTCACAAGCATACAATGGAAACTATATTTTCAAGATATAAAGATAGCTTAGGCTCTGTTTGGTAGGGCTCCTCCCGGCTCCAGTTCCAGCTACTTCGAGAAGCCCTACCAAAAGCGTTAGGAGGAGCCGTTTGGAGCCGTTTTACAATGTAGCCCTGCCAAACATCCCCCATAATAAAGGATCACGGCATCATGCATGAAAGGTACTAAGGAAACAGAGAAGGTGTAGGGCTTGCTACGCATTCATATACAGATTAAAAAAAAAAAAAACTTAGCCTTTTACTAACCAAAATGTTCAGAAAATCCATAACTCACAAATGACATAATTTTCATTTTATAGCATAATATAGAAATTTTGCAATTATAACGTTTGAGGAAATAAAAAAATTGATGTTACCAAGCAGTATATAGGTATTAGTTCATAATAAAGAGGCAGAGTGGAAAGGCGGACCTGATGTACCATCTCAGGTGTGATCTGGAAAGTAACTTTGTTTGTCTGAAACGCTCAACATTGAATAATAAAAAAAAAAAAGTTAACTACCATCAGCCCTCAGCAAATTCAGTGTATAAGAAACATAAGAAATAATTACATAACCTATCGATACTATGGTACAGAATTATGGTCGTCAGCTACAACAATAGTATTTCAGTGACATACCCGACCATCAGTTATTGGCTTAATATCTACTAGCGCATTCTTGAAACCTGCCCTTTGTTTTGATTTTTTGTTTGCTTCATCATCAAGTAAATTCTGCAAAGATCATAAGGAAATAATAATGGATCAAGTGAAGAAACATAAAGTGTTCAGCTAAAAATTACTAATCAAGTAATAGTATACAGGATAAGTGAGGTTTACCTTTCTTGTTGCCCAAAATTCAGATTCTTGCAGAATATTTCCAAGAACAAACTTCTTATGTAATTTCTGCAATTAAGCTGTAAAGGGAAATGTTAATGAACAAAACTGAGAAACATAAGAACATTTTGCCTTTCATTGCATATGATAGTTTGCAGGGTTTTTTGGCCTTGTTTTCTCTAATAAATCTATGGACTTTCAAATCCATACATGTAGCATGTTCCTAAACGGGAACAATTAATAACAGTAGTCAAAGAGATTAAAATGATAAAATCAATGATATAATTAAATAATTAAAAAACAAAACAGAAACACCATCAGAACTACTATATGAGAAGAACATATAGATGAAAAAGTGTGTGCTTCGTTTTAATCCTTTTGGTGTAACACTATACCAGTCATTTCCACTATGCGTCCATACTACCACAGCCAGCTTTCTGATATGAAAACATTTGCAACAAAGCTCACCAAAATGAATAATTGAGACTGGTAAAGGTAACGCTCTAGAACTTTCTTTATCTACAAGAGCATAGCGAAAACCAATTCTATGTTCAAAAAGAAAATCTTAAAGATCACTAATCAACGAAACATCTGAAATCTCAAAGAATGTAAATTTGTGTCCATAATAGTAAACTTTCACCAGAACTTCATATTCTGAGACCAAAAAGAAATAGTCTGGATATACCAAATAATATCATTACCTGTCTTCTCGCAACAGTTTCACCCGTCTCTCCACTTCAGCAGCACTGAGTTGTTCCAGAGCAGCAGAAGCAACTGAGTTTTCAGGAGCCACAGTTGGTCTAGGAGGCACTATGCCTTGATGTTTGCCTAAAACCCTAGCTGCGAGGAGGATGCATCAAGTTATGGATGCATCTTATTGGGTAATAGATGCAAGAAGATAGCTTTCATGTGAGTCAGTGCCAGATCAAACTTGGCAAAGCAAATAACCCTTAATTGTCACTGTTAATGTTATAGTGATCTATCTTATCTTATGTAGCAAGCCAAATGCTAGGTCTGGCTGGAATGAGGTACCTAGTCAAATTCTTATATTGCAAGTAACTGAGATAGGAGATAAGTTTATGGGAGAAACAGCTAAGTACTTCAGGTTACTTTCATTACATGCCTACATTAAAATAAAAATTTAACTGTTCTGTTGCCATCAACTAATTACAATATGAACATTACCTACAAAGTCTCGACATAGGTCGCGGTTACCAACATTGTCAAACTCAAATATGTAGCCTCCAGCCTGAGGAAAAAAAAATCCACCTCATACTAACCTTGAAAACAATCAGAAATAAGGCAGCAAAAATGCTATAAATTGCTCAAACCTTGTCTTCTTTTGAAAGGTTCAATAATGCTGCTTTGTTACCCTCTACTTTGTTGAACTTGTGACCTGGAGCAGAGGCAACAAATGCAACCATTTCAGTATGCATTAAACTCTATCACACAGCTTAAATTGTTGCCTTGAGTATAGTGATCATGTATTTAAGGTTAAATACTATAAAATGACCATGCAGTAGATATGTTATAGGTATGTCAAGATAAGTTCCATAGTTAGTTAGGTATATTTAACAAGCTTTAGGCCAAATCACCAGCATAACAACAGAACTTCGATGGAGGAAAGGAGGCACATACCTTTGATGGTCCGGAACTCAACATTGACCTTCATTGCTGACCGTGGATCATTAGGGGTGAAGGTGAACCTATCATCGTTCTGCAATTAGAACAAAACAACAAACCTATCATATTTGGACCGAACGGGGTATTGCTAAGCAAGGAAACGAAGCCGGACACAAATGCACATGGTGCTAAAAATTGAAGAGCAAACTAAATGGTGACCATCCATATCCATACATCAAATTTGCTCAAATTAGCTCATCACTCCGCATCCGAACCTCCAGGATGCGGAGGAGAACCCAAAAGCTACCCTTGCCCCATGCGTCAGGCTGATGAGCACAAACCCGCGCTCACCTCCACCTCCACCTCCACCGATCCAATCAGCCAGCGGCTGGTCTCCACCGGGCCTTCGATTCACTTTGCCGCGCGCGCCCCAGAAGCCGCCGACCAAAACCCTCGCCCGCAACTCCTAGTGGCTGCTAGCCAGCCGTGCGCGCGGGCGGGAGGAGATTAAGGGGAGGGAGAGCCGCGCGGAGTCAGTGGGAGAGAAGAGCGAGAGGAGGGTGACACGCACCATGCGGAGGATGCCCGGCGTGCCGGGGTCCTTGATCGTGGTCTTGTACTTGGCGCCGATCGTCATGGACCCCATCACCGCAACCGCCGCCGCCGCGGTGCCTCGCCTCGCCTCGCCTCGCGTCTCGGTCTCGCTCGCCGGCGTCGAAGCACAAGCCGAAGAAGGTGCGGGGAAAAAGAGGGGCTTAGGCAGGAAAGCCTACGGGAACAAGCAGGCTGCAGCAGGCATTTATCGGTCGGCCCGATGATTTCGGCGAGGTGGGCTGGTCCGTGGGCCGGAGATTCGGTCCATGCGGCCCATTTAACGAAGGAGAATTGGGCCGTCTCCACAATGCTCTCTGCTGTTCTCTGTTTCCGTCATCGTCTTCCTCTGGTCCTCGATCGTCTCGTGTGATCGATCGCATTCGCCTCTCGTCGGACTGCGGCCGGCGCCGGCATTTAGAGACGGAGACGGAGAAGGAGGGATTTGGGGATGAAGAAGGAGGAGCTAGACTACGTCCTGGTGCCGCTGGGTCTAGCAGTGATGGCCGGGTACCACGCGTGGCTGCTCCTCCGCGTCCGCCGGCACCCGGCCACCACCGTCATCGGCGTCAACGCCATCAACCGCCGCATCTGGGTCCGTCACATCATGGAGGTGTGCACGAAGGACCCCATTTCTTCTCCATCCTAAACTTCGGATCATATGCATGAATGCATGCACCCACCCACGCTTATTTCCTGACACGCATTCCACTTTTTCCCCTCTTCGTGATTGTCATCAACCAAACGAACAAAACCCAAATTTTCAAGCCAAGAAGAGTGATGAACTGAAGCAGAAATCCCCGGGTTGCCTTAGTTTATTGATGATGATCCTTGCAGTAATTTTCTTGGCCTAATGAATTCGCTCGCAGGAACCATCGGGGAAGCACGCGGTGCTAGCGGTGCAGACGATCCGCAACAACATCATGGCGTCGACGCTGCTAGCCTCAACAGCCATCACCCTGAGCTCACTGATCGCTGTCCTCATGTCCAGCGGCACCGGCACCGGCGGAGGCGAAGGCGCCACCACCGCCTCCAACAACAACAACGGCGGGCTCCTCCCAGGCGCGCCACTGGTGGTGGGCGCGACGGGTGCACCAGCACTATCGGCCAAGTTCTTCGCGATCCTCGTCTGCTTCCTCGTCGCGTTCCTGCTCAACGTGCAGTCGATCCGTTACTACAGCCACGCGAGCGTGCTCGTGAACGTGCCGTCAGCGCCGCACCGACGCCACCGCCGCCGGACCACCGTCGGGTACGTCACGGACATGATCAACCGCGGCAGCTACTTCTGGTCGCTCGGCGCGCGGGCCTTCTACTTCTCCTGCCCTGTGTTCCTCTGGCTCTTCGGTCCCATCCCCATGTTCGTGGCGTGTGTCTTGCTGGTCTCCGCGCTCTATTTCCTTGACGTGTGCAAGGACTGGGAAGAGGTGGATGAGGAGGAGGAAGGCGATGGCGGCCATGGTCACCGTCGTTGTGGTAGTGATGATGACGATGAGAGGTCGAGACAGGGAAGGATGCAGAACAGCAAGTGTAGAGATGGATCATGGATGTGCTAGGCATTTTTAGGCTTAGATTAGGAGATAATTTTCGATGGATTATACTCCCCGTTCCAAATTGTAGTTCACTTTGGCTTTCCTGAATACATTGATTTTGTTATGCATCTAGTTATACACTATGTCTAGATATATAGTTAAACAAATGAATCTAGAAAAACCAAAAGTGAACTACAATTTGGAACGGAGGGAAGTTAATTACTACTGATGAAGAGACAGTGATCAGTGGATCTGACAGAAAGGTTGCATAGATAATAGGACCACCTTGAACTACCAAACCAAACTGTATATTTATGAATAAGGCTTCTTATTATTTGGACTAAATCATTTCAAACATTTACCTATATTTCACTACTTCTAACACTTAAAGAGCGATAGGAGGTCATAGCATGGAAAATGTTCACAAACAAATGGCACAAAGTTAATTAATAGTCGTGAGGGGACCTTGTCACGATGTTATTACACTTGTGGGGTGGTAATTGCAAATAATTGTAACATGTCTCCTACATACAACTTGGTGTGTTGGCAAAATCATTTAGAACTCGCCACCAAAAAACTGTTACTTTGGGAGGAACATCAAGCTTCCACACTTTTGTACTGTCTCCTCAGATGTTGCAATGGTTGGAGTTGAGATGTTGCAACATGTGTTCTTTTAATGTTGCAATAATCGATTTAAGATGTTACAATATATTTTTTTAATGTTGCAACTATCGTTGTTTAGAGTATAATAGAAATTGAGTACATTTTTGCTCTATATTGGTATTCCCCTGCAAGGATAGATCACTCATTTATATATAGGTATGAGTAAACAAGAAATTTATGCCAAAACAAAATCATCGTAAAAATAATTTAACTGATGAAACCAAATAATAATAAAGGAAAAAAAAAAACAAACTTTATAATTTATTATTAATAGAAATAATCAAAAGTGCATGCATGCATGCAAAGTTTGGATTGCATCTCATGCAATGTAGCTACTTTGGGCGTTGGGAAGACAGGCAGCGGCGGATGTACTCCTTGTCATCCGGCTCCCGCCTGCCCTTGCGCGAGCCGCTGTCATCCACCTCGTCGGGATACTCCTCGTAGCCGCCGTAGTTTATGGTATTCACCGCCGGCATCGGCATCCCATAGCCGCGGTAAAAATTTCTGGTATTCACCGGCATCATCCCAATGTTTGGCGCGACGGCCATGTCCGTCACCTCCGTGACACCGACGTCGCATCGGATGGCGAGGCAGTCCTCCTTGAGGAGGCTGTCGCGCCGCTTCTCCAGGTCCTCCTTGGTGATGAAGCCCGCGTAGCCGCACCCAAGGTCCTCCACGCCGTCGACGCCACCGTTGTGACCGATGGACTTGAAGATGCCCGTCTCGGCGGGGAGCTCGTAGGCGGCGTTGCCGTCGTGGTCAAGGAGGCTGAACTTGTACTGCGCACGCACGCGGTACGTGTTGTGCTGGCTGTACGCGCTCATCTGCAGGCGGAGGTACAGGGCGATGGAGCCGCCGGCGGAGTCGCCGGAGTCGTCGGTGCCGTTGGGGTAGTAGTCGATCTGCCAGACGCGGCCGCCGACGGCGAACTGCTGCGAGGTTATGCGCTCGCCGCCCGGGAGCGCCTTGGTCCACGAGTAGCCGTCGATGCGGAACACCTGGAAGCCCCTCGTCGGCTTGGCGACCACTCCCGATGCGGAGCGCGATGGCTTGCCGGCGCCAGGGGCAGACAGCAACGGCGGTACCGACGACATGGTCGGCGTTAGTAGTGGTGTATAGGGTGTATCTAAGATTCTAAGCTCGCGGTTTGATTTGATTTCTGGATCGATGCCTGGAACCCTCAAGACGTCGTCGATATATATGGATAAGTTTAGGTCGGTTGCATATCGATCAGATCCAAATCGGATCGTGATTGATTGAATTCGAGGACGGACGGAGCTGGTCTTGATCAATGTCGGTTATCCTTGATTTCAGTCGAGTCGGTTAGTGCGCATGCCGTGGCAAAAATCTGTGCAGCGTGCACCGGCGGAACCTACTACCGGTGGTGGACTCGAGGCACACGTGCTTAAGTGTTTTTCAAGTTTTTTTTTTCCTGTGAGTGCACCTCTGTAACTTTGACCGGATAGCACTGATAGAAAAATAGTTTTTGTCATGGTTTTTTTTTTTTTTGTGGATTCACGCACACAAAATTAACTTTAATCTGGGCAACGCAATTTTTTGTGCTTGCTAAACGCACACAAAGTTATATCTAACGACGAATTATATTTTTGTGTGTATTTTTTCTATGCGTACATCGTCAGACGGTATTCATAAGGTATTCATAATCGTATTTTCCTGTACGTTTTCGCATGCACAGAAGAATGTGAGTCCAATAGTGATCACATCATTATGGAAGGGAAGGAGCATCTCTGGCTTTAGAAGATGGGGCCGTGACGGTGGTGGCAGTTAGACACAGGCAGCAAGTGACACATTTGAGGACATTCGGCCTACCGCCTAGTAGCCATGAAAATGGATGGAAGTGGATAGGAAAAAAACCTTATTTCTATTTCCGTTCCTATATATTTCTCTTTTTTTTTGTGATAACAGAATCATTTCAAATATGTACCTATATTTCACTACTTCTAACACTTAAAGAGCGATAGGAGGTCATAGCATGGAAAATGGTCACAAACAAATGGCACAAAGTTAATTAAAAGTTGTGAGGGGACTTTTGTCACAATGTTATGTTACACTTGTGTGGGATGGTAATTGCAAATACTTGTAACTTATTATGATGGGCAACCAGGTCTTGAATGAATGAGTCATTGCTCGGAAACACTAGGCAGGAAGCATACCACCAAGAGATACACAACCTCAACGGTGAGATTTCACATATGTTCTCTGCCAAGACAACGATGCAGTATCTACACTCTCCAAGATAGGGTCCGATCAAGATCCCATCCTGATTGGAGTCTTCCTCCAAGAGTATTCAGCCAAATGGAGACAAACGAAAACGAAGAATCCAAGCGGCAACACATAACATGATTGAGCAATAGGTCATGGTCTCGACTTAGCCTTACCTCAACTACACGACCTCCAACTTCCTTATATATAGGGTGTCAGCAATGGTAATAGCTAGTATTAGCTACCTAGTTTGCTGTCGTGGAGGAGAGACAAAAGAAAGACTATTTTATATTATTGGACCTATGCACTTCTCTCACGTGTTCTTGGGTTACGTGGAATAGACTAGCTATTTGATAGTCTCTAGTGACTACTCTCTCCTACTTTTTCCTGCCATGTCAAATCTAGCTAGCTAAATAGCTAAGAATTGCGGACGCCCTTATAGTAGGTAGGCATGCGCCATGGGCCCATGAGGAGTGTCAAAATGCTGCCCTATGAGCACAATAAACCACATGCTAACCACTCTGTGTCAAAGAATAACAATCCGACGACTCACAAGATAATGACCTTCCTAACCTACCAAACGCCGCCCCCGCATCACCACCGCCACTAACGTGGTAGGACCATAGAGTAAAGACTTGAGGTGAGGAATGGAAAGACATTGAGCTAGAAAGGAGGGGGGGAGACGTGGACGTCGGTGGTGGGCCACAGCCATCATTGGGCTCTAACCGCCAACTTTATCTCTAAATGTGGAGGGCATCGTGTTAGTAGTAGTATTATACTATATACTAGCACGATGTATCCCTGACGTGAATTGAAGAAGGCTCTGGGTAGAAATTTTGGAGGGTTGAATTAAGTAAAAAAAAACTTTTTGTGAGAGCTTCTAGAACAAATAAATGCTTTCCAACAAATATATTTAGATTTGTGCTATTCCAAAGGAATTTGGACGAATAGACATGAGGTTCAACCTTGTTGGTTTGATTTCTATGTTTTCCAATGTTGCTTCCAAAGGTTTCTTTCTAAACTTTCCGTTACATAACGTTTTGTTGTGTCAAGTTATATGTGTATCCTATATATTTTTTTCCATTTCCCCACCTATGCTCCAAACGAGACATGAGCAAAGACAACAAGCTAGTGGTTTCGCCATAGTGTGGGTTGGATCATGGATCCATTATTTAGCTAAGGAAGTCCCATTTAATCGCTAGAGAAGTGGAGAATACATAATCATATTTCTGATTTTTATGAATTGGGCGGAAAGAGAGGGATTCAAACCCTCGTTAAAAAAAAAAAATGAAATTAAACACAAAAGAAGGTTATCTTGGTCTTTTATGCAAGCAATTTCTGCTAAAAATGTAAATCTCTAACTCATCCATAACCATTTTTTCCCCTACTAACCAAAGGGTGACCTAAGAATCATAAAAAATCACCAATCATAATTTTACTTTTAAATACTCCCCTCGCTCAAATTATAAATCGTTTAACGTTTTTAACTCTAACTTTGACCACTCATCTTAATTAAAAAATTTATACAAAATATCACTTATATTTTATAGGTACTATTGAATAAAATTAACTAATTTATCAATATTTGTAATTTTTAAGATTTTAATATCTATTTTTAAATGATATTAAGATTTTATTTCCAGGAAAAATTAAAAGCGTGACACCGGAGTCGGGGGCGCGGAAGTGTGTGTGCCCGAAACACCCGATTCCTTTTCTAAAAAAAAAAAAACACCCGATTCCCTGTTGCAATTCCTGTTCGTCAGATGACGAATGGGAGGCCCACACTGTGGAGCGCACCAACTGGGAGTGGCGCCGCCGCCCCCGCCGCCGGAGAGCGCTCCGTGTTCGGCCGGCAGCACACCGTCACCCGTTCTACCCGCGCCTTCGTTTCCCCGACGGAAGCGGCGCCATGGTCGCCACTCGCCAGTCGTCTCGTCACGCGCTCGCCGTAGGAGCAGGAGCAGCGACTGCGGGCCAGCCTCCGGATGGGTAGCTGTCCTGCGCAACATCTCAAGGAGCGCGGCGGAGGGAGAAGGAAGGGGCAAACAGGACTCGAAGGGAATCGGAGGCGGTACGGCTGATGAGCGGGTGAGTGCAATTTCTGCGTAGATTTCCCATTCGTCTCCCGGAAAACAGGAGCTTCAAATACTTCGGTTTCCTTGTTGATCGTGATGTTAAATTTTGATTGATGCAACCACAACCTCATGATTAATACCCTTTTCTCTCAAATAAACACCGTTAGAATTATGAGATTGGATCCAACACTTCGTTCCTTGTTGCATTTTTTTTTTGGTTGTGGAGTTTTGCTTATGCACCTACTCAGAATCCTTGCGTTCTGTACTATTTACGAGCAGAATATGCATGCTAAGAAGTAAGAATGGGGGATATCCTTGGGAAATTGGTTTTAAGGATCTTGATTGACTTGGGCTGTGAAAATTGTAGAAATTCACAAAATGATACGCCCCCTAATAGGACAACAAAATTAATTTTAGCAAAATATGTAGTGAACACTGTTCATATATGATGGCATTCCACCAACTTATTTCTCACAAGCTAAACTGCAGCATGTTTTTACATATCTCTGGGGCATTAAATGCTTGCCAATGAGTGTGTTGGCAGTGAGATCCTCCCTTCCTTCAGATCTTGACTCCACAATTGCTTTTACTTTCTGTGCCCCAGATCATGATATTAGTCTTTGACTCCTTTGCTTTGCATATTGTACAGTCTGTAATAAACACCATTGTTTGCCGAGAGCAATGCTTCATGGTTTCCCAATTCAATCACCTGACCTTTATCCATCACGACAATCACATCTGCGCTTGTGACTGTGGACATTCTATGTGCAATAGTGATACTTGTGATCTTGCTTGAAATCCCACCTTTGTTTTTCCACTCTTTTGCTAGCAGGGATCTCATCACCACCATCTCAGACTGACCGTCTAGAGCACTTGTCGCTTCATCCAATAGCATTATGGTGGGCCTCTTCAGTATAGCTCTTGCAATGGCAATCCTTTGCTTCTGACCTCCAGAAAGCTGACTTCCTTTGTCCCCAACCACAGTGTCATATCCATTTGACAGGCCACTGATGAACTCATGGATGTTTGCCTCCATTGCAGCCTCAACTATTTCTGATTCTGATGCACCTTCATTTCCATAGCTGATGTTCTCTCTAATAGACAAATTGAACAAGATTGGCTCCTGCTGAACTAGTCCTATGTGCTTTCTCAGGTATCTCAGATTGTAGTCTCGGATGTCCTTACCATCCACAAGCACCTGTCCTTCACAAGGATCATAGAATCTTAGCAAAAGAGCCAACACTGTGGATTTTCCTGAACCACTTGGGCCAACCAATGCCACCTGTTGCCCTGATTCAATATCTAGATTGAAGCCATCTAGTATGATCACTTCTGGCCTTGAGGGGTAGCTGAAACTGACTTCTTGAAACACAACTTCACCTGCTAATCTTCCTTCAGAATGCACTTCTGGAACATCTGGTACAATCCGCGTTTCTCTGTCAAGTATGTCAAGTGCAGGGTCCAGTACTGTGATAGCGGACATGACTAGAGGGATCAATGACCATAGCTCTGTGATGGAAGATATTGTCATTGCAAATGCTTGGTATGATCGTACACAATCTTCGAATGATGATAGGTTCTTATCAAGTTGCATGATGGTGAAACTCAATGCGATGGCATGTGTCATATGCCAAAAACAGAGGGAAGTCCCTTGTACTACACCATATTTGATGCTTTCTACTCTACTTGTACGCATTGGTTCTTGGAGTGATAAGTCTGCTTTCTTTAGTATTTCATCTTCCTGAACAAACGATGCCACGGTTCGAATGTTGCTGACAGCCTCTGAAGTAAGGGAAATTAGCTTCCGATGAGATGTAGAGAAGTCAGTGGCAAAACCTTTTGCGGACCTGACTTGTACAAGGCCAGCAAAGAAGTGGAATGGCATCAAAGTCCATGCAACAAGACCCATCCTCCAGTTCACTACTGTGCTCAAAACCGTGGCTATTAAAATCGAAGAGATACATTGGACAATGAGAGACATCCGATCAGATATGATGGTTTTAATCATGGAGGTGTCACCGATGATACGTGAGGTTAGAAAGCCGACACTGTTCTTTGGTTGTTCAAACCAACCTATTTCATTCCGAAGAATGACTGTGTTCATTGAAGAGAAATGGTGTTATGATTCCTAACAACAACAAATCATATTTTTCTTTATTAATTGCAATGTGGGAGACACAAAGTTATGGTCGTCAACAAACCTGAAAAGAGGTCCTCCCTTAGGTTATTCATTGCCCTTTCACCAACCAGGCCATATATATAGTGCTGGAAGATGTTACTGAAAAATGTGAGCAGTCCTATGAGGAATAAAATTACTGAGTACTTGCTGACTATACTCTTTGCATCTGGTTTAATGTATGCTATGCCAACTGTCATGATGTAGAAAGCAAATATAGGCCTTGAGATCCCAGAGATTGCTGCTGCTGTAGAGCCCAGCAGAACTTTCTCTGGGAGCAGTTTAAAAGTTCCAAGGAATATTCTATAGAAAGTTGATGTTCTTTTTCTGATTGCTTGCTTTGGTTGCTCGGTCTGTTCTATTGTTTTCTTTTGTTCACTAGAAGGGAAAGATGGTTTATTGTATGTTCCATCTTGTGATTCTTTTTTTTCCTTTTCTTCTTTAACCTGATCAATAAATCTGTTTTACCAATCAAAATAAACAAATTAGTAAACTGTACACCAGTTCCATGTAAACCAAGTTAGGTGTCATCGATCTAGTTGCAGAAAAGCATATTCTCAATGTTAGATTGTTGAATTTTCAGTACAGTGGCGTAATGGATTCAATGTGAGAAAATTTTATAATGTGGAAAAAAGTGGACAATTGATTGCAGCATCTACCTTGTCTTGCTCTTGCCAGACTCCTTCTCAAGATTTTGCATAATGCATATACTTGAGTAGAATTCACTTTTCTCTAGCAATTCTTTGTGTGTTCCAGATTGAGCTACTCTTCCATTCTCCACAAGAACGATCTTGTCTGCATTTATGATTGTTGACATTCTGTGGGCAATTAAGATAACTGTCCTTCCTTGCATAGCTATGTCAAGAGCTTCCTGAACTATCTTCTCAGATTCAGAATCAAGTGCACTTGTTGCTTCATCAAGAAGTAGAATTGGTGGATCTTTTAGAATGGCTCTTGCAATTGCTATTCTTTGTTTCTGACCTCCTGATAATTGTACACCTCTTTCTCCTACCTGTAGTGGTTATATCAAAGAAGCCATGATTGCTATTTTCTATTTCTGGAGTCTAACAAAATTTTATGAAAATTAATAAAGAGCATAAACAGCATATTGCTGCTTCACATGATTTCTTGGTACTGAGCTTCCTAGTTGACAAAATAATCAGTTCTTCAGTGCCCTACTTAATTTTTCTGGCTATTAGATATATTAATAATTTAATATAGTTTCACACAACCATTGAAGAAAAAAAAAGAAAGGAGATTCGTGAGGTATTCAATGGCCCTTACTTAAATAAAATAAAATAAAATCTCACCTCAGTTGCGTATTGATTTGGAAGTTTTGATATAAAAGAATGCACATTAGCTGTTTTGGCTGCTTCAATTATCTGTTCATCAGTTGCATCAATTTTGCCAATTCTCAAGTTGTCCATGATGGTACCTGAAAATAGTGATGGCTCTTGGGAGACTGAACCTATATTTGTCCGCAGGAACTTCAGATCAAGTGTTTTAATGTCTTGGCCATCAATGAGAATCACACCTGCAATTTATAACAACTTATTCACAAAAACATTTTTGCAAGAAAACTAGCAGTCACAATATTTGACTGTTATATTCTGTGCATGAGTTTCCTTTCCATTTTTTTTGTTTCTGAATATTGGATTTTGTTTGATATACCCACATTTGATTCCTATGTTTGTGTAGAATTTAATATGTGAAGTGGTCATGTAAGGTTGTAACCTCAAAACTCTGTATCTCATAATGTCAAGAACTCTTGGGCACAGCCACATATATACTGATTGAATGGTATATTCACAAATGAATGTTTCTGCAATGATAAGCATGGGCCTATAATGTTACCTGATATAGGATCGTAGAACCTTTGAACCATAGAAATCACTGTGCTCTTTCCACATCCACTGCTCCCCACAAGAGCTAAAATATTGCCTGCCTGTATAGCCAGTGAGAAACCTTGGAGAACTGGCTTATCCTCACGGGACGGATATGTGAAGTGCACCTCTCGTATTTCTATATCTCCAGTAACCTTTTCCAAGATTTTTCCCTTTGATTCGTAACTTATTGCTGGATTTCTTTTGATAATCTTAAATACTTCTTTCCCAGCTGCTTTTGCTTGGCTGAAGGCCTGGAGATCTGGTGCTGCATTCGATATATATCTGAATCACAGACAACTATATATGATTAATATATATTTGAACATTCTAATACAAGATAATCATGCAATATCCTACATTGCTGAAAGGAGATTTCTCAGTATTACATTGCACCGGAGAGGACATTAATGACGGCTGCAATTGTTTCACCAGGTTTTGCTTTTCTGTCAATTACAGCGGCAGCTCCAACCCAGATTACCAATGAATATGAACAGAATGTTGCGATCTGTAACATTCCCAAACCTAAACCTTTTGCCATTGACTCTTTCTTGCTTAACGTGTATTGATTATCCATGCAATTGTTGAAAGATTTGATAGCTGACTTTTCTCCAACAAATGAGAAGACAGTCTTTATATGTGCAAGATTCTGTGGACAAATATATCATATGATTACAAATTCAATTTAAACATAATTAACTTCAACATGGCATTCATTTGCATAGGTACCTGTTCTACAATAGTGGTTGCTTCAGAAACGAAAGATGTTCTTGTGAGGGACATGCGAATCATCATTTTGGCATAAGATGCTCCAATCATGAGGAGCATAGGTACAACTAGCAGAGAGAGCAGGCCAACCTCCCAACAACACGCAAAGGCAACAATGATAGCAACTAAGAATGTGGAGAAGTTTGAAATAAAGTGGCCCATCTGAAGAAAATAGTAAGGCAACTTTTAAATTGGTTAATCCAGCAATTTTTTGGTACTTCTATTTGGGTTAGTGACTCTTGCAGTGATATCAGAAGGAAAATTAATACCTTTTCACCAATTGCATCTTGTATGACACTCATGTGGTTGGTTGCCCCAGCTATGATATTTGCCGTGGTTAAGTCAGTGTCGAAAGCTCCAATATCTTGACTGAGCACTGATCTCAGATATGCTATCCGCATGCGTGCCATTTGCCTCTGACTTGTATACATCCAACTTGCAGTTTCTATAGCAGGGCCATTGTGAGTTTGTGACAATAAGATTAGAGAAATCATTGGAAAAATGACTTAAGCTATCCCCATGATGCTGTGTTCTTGCTGCATGTGTGGACTAGTTATATAGGGAATGACATTATTATGTATTCCTCTTTCTTACCACAAAATGAATTGTTTTACGTGCATGCTTATTTTCTTTTTCAATTTGCTGCTTGCCTGCTACTGTATTCAAACTTCAAAGATAATTTTTTGGCCAATTATGTTTAGATTCCCAATAAATGATGTGTGGTTAAATACTACTACATCCACCCTGCACAGATTGTCATTCTAGTTTTGTTCAAAGTCAAACAATCTTAAGTTCGACTTAAATAGTTCTATTGTTCTTCATATATGCTCGTATCTACCAGTTAGTTTAGTCAATTTGATTTTCAGGCTAGCATAATTCCTACAGAGCTTCAGTATGCTTCATACAAGGGCATAATTACCGGTTTGCGTTCTTTTGCTTACATTGTTGAGAACATAGCAAAGTTAGAAATTGAAGACTTCACTCACCAATCATTCCGCCAGGAAGGGTAACAATTGCTAAGGTCCACATATATGGAATTAACTGCAAACAGGAACATGTAAAGTAGATAATGTTACCATACCATGTTAGTGAAACAACACTAAAAGCAAGCAAAAATCAATCAGCAGAATCGAATGGCATTTAACAGGGTAGCTTGAAAATAAATCAGATCTGAGGTAACCTTAGAGAGTTCATGGACTGTGGCCTCATTATTTCCCATGTTGTTCCCGACCACGTTAAGAGTTTTCCCTAGAATGTAGTACGACATTGAAGGCCCCATGCCATGTATGAAGGACCCCATGGTTCCTGATACCATGAGCAGCCAATCTAGTGCGTCCGCGTAGCAGAGCAGGCCAAAGAATGGAAATGATCTGTCTTCAGCCTCTGTTTCTGGCGCCATAGATGCTGCTGGTGTGCTTTTCTTGCCATCTGTTTCTGTCGCCATAGATGATTCAGTGGGCCTATTCTTCTCTTGGATGAGTGGCATTGCTTTTCCCAGATCTTGTGTTAATCTGGAAAAGGTGAGTAGCTGGCACACTGAGCTTTATAGCACTAGTAGCTAGTACACACAATAACAACCACATAGCTACAAATTTGTACTGATGATACTATCAAGATTCATAATTAATTATTCCAGCACCAGCCTCGAAAAGTAGTTTATCTATTGCTCATCCTAGTGGCTCCCATATTCGCTCATGACTCTTTTGCTGACATGCAAGACAATGTCATCATGCATGATCAAATATGAAAGTAAACTTTCTTGATAGTATCTCCAACTTTAGTTTTGCAGTAAAAGTCACGTCTTCGGGAAATACTAAGCATGAATCGTTTGTCCTCATAACATTGTAGGGCATGAGGCAACATTGTTTTCATCTACATGTTACATTACTTTACTCCAGCTACAAGTCTAATCCAGAATAGCAATGCTACTTTGCTATTGGAATCCGATCTTAGTCTACATATTCCTTAGTCCTTCCAAATTCCAAATAAATACACCGGCTTATCTTCCTCGTACGTATACATGATGCTTTGTAAAACGTGTTTGATGTTTCTGCTGGATATAAAAAAATGAAATTTCATCATCAAGACTACAAGATCAAGGTGTCCAGTAATAAATAAGGTAGTTTCTGCTGCAAGTCTATTACATCCACTAAAACCACATGCCATCATGTTAGTGCCTGGAATTTTCACAATAGTAAATAGTCATCCAACAGCCTGAGTTTTGATCTGGGTGTTGTATGATCATTATGTGAACTTGCTGTGTCTTATAGATTCTTAATTAATTAGTTAATTGGAAATAAAGCATCTCAGCTTTGTTATGTACATTGTACTGAATTTGGGTAGTTCCATTTTTGGCATGTAATATTTTAGGTAGCTTAGTTTTTCTGTTCATGATGTTTTCTTTCTTTCTATGTTATGTTTCTTGCCTATTTATTAACAAAAAAAAAAAATATTCAGCTAGTTTCTTGGAGAGAGCTTTGTTCAAGTTGATGGACCGCATGCAGGGGAACCAGCTTATTAGTATATCACTGAATATCTTTCCTGTCTTAAATACTGTTGCTCTAGCTTTGATATTTTGGCTAGCTTTATATTGCATAGGAAGAATAAAGTTAAACATATGGCAGTGGAGGCGCTGCAAACAAATATCATTCAAGTAATATATAGTAGTTGTTTTTTGCCCTAACTGGTGGACTATGCATCATCGGTATATGATGAGATAGCTATGTTATTACAATAATTTGTGAAGTGACAGCAAGTGCATTTAAGCAATGCTTAATCTCCTAAAGCTATTCTTGCTAAGTGTCTTTGTCATTTGGCATTTACGCAAGATGGTAGTCAATCTTTCATGTTGCTTTGCAAGTGGAATAATCTTGAGTAAACGCCATCTTCAGCGGAGATCAATGCTTGGTGATTACCGAGTTCAACAACCTTTCCTTTTTCCATTACAACTATCGTATCTGCATTCATGACCGTGGACAATCTGTGTGCAACTGTGATACTTGTAATCGTACCGGTTTGCTCATCTTTGTCCTTCCACATTTTGGCCCCTAAAGAGCTCATAACCACCCTCTCAGATTCACCGTCAAGTGCACTGGTTGCCTCATCAAGAAGAAGAATGGCAGGCCTCTTTAGTATTGTTCTTGCAATAGCAATCCTCTGTTTCTGCCCTCCTGAAAGCTGGCTTCCTTTGTCTCCAACAACTGTTCCATACCCTTCTGGCAGACCACTGATGAATTCATGAATGTTTGCCTCCATTGCAGCCTGGATGATTTCAGTCTCTGAAGGGCTTTCACTTCCATAGCTAATGTTATCTCTGATGGATGTGTTGAACAGGATTGGTTCTTGTTGAACTAGCCCAATCTGCTTCCTGAGCCATCGGAGATTGTAGTCCTTTATGTTCTTGTTGTCAATTAACAATCTACCTCTGGAAGGATCGTAGAATCTCAGTATTAAAGCCAGTACAGAGGACTTCCCTGCACCACTGGGGCCAACCAATGCTACTCTTTGGCCAGGTTCAATAACTAGATTAAAGCCATCCAGAATGGTCACCTCTGGTCTTGATGGATAATTGAAGCACACATCCTGAAACTCGGTTCTACCGATGAGCCACCCTTTGCCTGGGCTTTCTGGCTTATCCGGCACTATTTGTGTCTCTCTGTCAAGTGTGTCAAATACAGGATTCAGTATTGAAATGGCTGACATGACCATAGGAATGAGGGTCCATAACTCTGTGATGGAAGGCACTGTGAGTGAGAATATCTGGTATGCTCTTATGCTGTCCTTAAATGAGGCTTGCTTCCTCTGAACCAAAACTGTGGTGTACCATAGCGCCACTGCATGTGCAATATTCCAGAGGCAGAGCGAGATCCCTTGGATGACCCCATACTTCATGCTCTCAATCTTGGTGATCTTCAAGGGTTCTTGCAGTGACAATTCTGCTTTCTTGATTATTTCATCTTCATAAACAAAGGATGCCACAGTCCGGATGTTGCTAGCAGCCTCTGAAGCTAGGGAGACAAGTTCCCGGTGAGCAATAGCAGAGTCACCATAAAATCCTTTTGCTGACTTGGCTTGAATAAGGCCACCAATGAAATGGCATGGCATGACTGCCCATGAAACTAAAGCCATTCTCCAGTTGACCTTCATGCTTACTATTGTTGCTATCAGAATTGAAGAGATGCATTGCACAATAACTGCCATTCTGTCTGATATGATGGTCTTGACTGTTGACGTGTCACTGACAATGCGCGAGGTGAGAAATCCTACGCCATTATTTGGTTTCTCAAACCAACCAAGCTCATTTCGGAGAACAGCTGCATTGCATTGGAACAAAATAATTTCATATTATCAAGGGTATGAGGTATGTATATAATGTTGTCTCTTGTTAGAATTTATGGCGAGCACTTTAACAAATTCAAGGTTTTCATGTGACATACCTGAAAAGAGTGCCTCCCTTAGGTTTTTCATTGCCCTTTCTCCAATGATACCATAAATATAGTGCTGCAAGATGTTACTCACCATTGTAACCATCCCTGCTGTGAAGAATATCAAAGAATACTTGGTGACTTTCTTTTTTGCATCCGGCTCATAATATGCCACACCAATTGTCATGATGAAATAACCAAACAAAGGCTTTGAGATTCCAGAGATGGCTGCTGCTGACGAGCCAAATAAAATCTTCATAATGTCCTCTTTGACGCAATCCATACCAAAGTCTAAAGAAAGGGTGTGTTTCTTTTACATTCTCATTCCTTGGTTGTTTTGACTCCAGTCTTTCTAGCTTTTTCTTTGGTCCCTGATTTGTAGAGGACTGCTTGATTTGTTCTTCACCAATTTGTTCCTCCATGTTATCAGAAATGCTGTTTAATCAATCAAACTAAAAAAGTCAAGTTCTACATAGTAATCCTACTTATATGTAATAATATCACTAAACTTCCTGGCAAGGAGTGTATGTGCCTTCATTTTTTTTTTCAGTTTCTTGTTTTTTCATCTGTTGTAAATAGTAACTCTTGTTTTGGTTTCAGACTGCTGGCTTCCAGTTTGAAAAATCTTCATTCATTGGGATTCTAAGGTACACCCCCAACCCATGCATGATGCATATACTTTTGAAGCGATAAGTTATATTGATGAATTTCTTAACTGAGTATAAAACATTATTTCCTTCAAAAGTATAAAACACTGGTCAAGGAAAACTTTCTGTTGGCTACATTTAACTTTACCTTGCCACTTTATTTTCAGCTTCCTTGTCTATATTTTGCATGCTGCATACATTGGAGTAGAATGTGCTTTTATCAAGCAACTCATGATGTGTCCCGGTTTGTGCTACTCTTCCATTTTCGACGACAACAATAGTGTCAGCATTTACAATTGTGGACATCCTGTGGGCTATCAAGATAACAGTCCTTCCGCGCATTGCTCTCTCAAGTGCATCTTGAACTAGCTTCTCTGATTCTGAATCAAGGGCACTTGTTGCTTCGTCGAGAAGTAGGATTGGTGGATCCTTCAGCATTGCCCTTGCAATAGCTATTCTTTGTTTCTGGCCTCCTGATAACTGCACACCCCTTTCTCCTACCTGAAACAATTTAATTGTAGGAACACCCAGCGGGAGTTATTTTTCTATCTTTGAATGTCTAATAATGAGGAAACATCCATGATTCTCCTATGGGAATAAATTGAGACTATCTGTAATTTTAAAGTTCTTTTCTTAATGCATCACTCAGTCGACTTCAGTCCTTGAGAGATCTTGTTGGAATTTAAAAAATCATGAGTCAAAACCCTAATCCATATTTGGTTAAATATGATGATTGACGACCCCAAGTATTTATAAGTTTCATAGGAAGTGGTGAAGTACCTCAGTTAAGTAATCATTTGGTAGTTTGGATATGAATGAATGAACATTAGCGGTTGTTGCTGCTTCAGTTATCTCTTCGTCACTTGCATCCATTTTACCAATCTTCAAGTTGTCCTTTATGTTACCAGAAAATAGTGATGGTTCCTGAGAGACTGAAGCTATATTTCTGCGCAACGATTTCAGATCAAGTTTCTTGATACTGTGGCCATCAATGAATATGTCACCTGCAATACTAGGCCTTGTTACATGACTGAAACATTTTAATACTACTTAAGCTTACAGTTACTAATGCTTCACAGAAGTACGACTAATGAACAATATATAATCTTTTTCTGTTCAGGGTTTAATCGAAAAATAGTGACTTAGATCATGCATATAGTTGCGCAGGTAGAACTGTAGAAGCATACCTGAAGTTGGATCATAAAACCTCTGAAGTAGTGAAATGACAGTGCTCTTCCCACAGCCACTGCTTCCTACCAGAGCGATGACTTTGCCTGCGGGGATGGACAATGAGAATCCTTGGAGAATCAGCTTATCCTGGCGGGAAGGATATGCAAAGTGCACACTACGGAATTTGATCTCTCCATGAATCTTGTCTAGTACTAATCCGCTTTTTCCATAACTTATGGATGGCTTTCTCTTGATCACCTTGAAGACCTCTTTTCCTGCAGCTTTTGCCTGATTGAAGGTCTGAAGGTCTGGTGCGGCATAGGTAATTGATCTGAATCCATGTAGTAGGGAAATCCATTAATTCTAGAATACATGCAAATAAAAATAATAATGGTAACTTTGGCTAAAGGATGTGAGTTGCTTCAATGTTTTGTTTGAATGGTTAACTATATTTGAAAAAAAAAATATTTTTAGTGCAACAAAACCAATCAGTGAGTTTGTGTAATTATTACATTGCACCAAAGAGGATGCTCATGATGGCAGCTATCGTGCCACCTCCTGTTGCCTTGTTTTTGGTTACTGCAACTGCTCCAATCCAAACCATCAGTGCCCATGAACAAAAGGTCACTGCTTGGAACATGCCGAGTCCTATTCCCTTTATCAATGCATCTTTCTTGCTTAGATTAAATTGGTTCTCCATGCACTGGACAAAGGACTTCATGGCCCAGCTCTCTCCAACGAAGGAGAAGACGGTCTTGATATGTGACAAAGTCTGTCAACAAATTTATATGAAGGATTATAAACATATATAACGAAGTGGAGATGATCTGTATATCAACATTTCTATCTATTCAGGTAACTTGGCTTGAGGCATGGGTGTTAACTGATCTCACAATACCTGTTCTACAACTGAGATTGCCTCTGAAACAATAGCATTGCGTGACAAAGATAAGACATTCAACTTTTTCGTGTATGCCGCTCCAATGACAAGGATAAGTGGAATGACCAGGAAGGAAAGCATTGCAACTTGCCAGCAGCTGATAAACGCAATTATGATGCCAGCAAAGAAAGTGGCGAAGCTTGCGATGAAATGACCCAGCTGCAGAAGATTGAAATTAAGATGCAGATCTGACCGCAGAGTTTCAGAAGTCTTGCATCAATATAATGCTTATATGATTGTGAAATCCATTACCTTCTCTCCTATTGCATCTTGTATGACACTCATGTAGTTGGTTACTCCGGTGATGATGGTTGCAGTAGTCAAGTCAGTGTCGAAGGCTCCAACCTCTTGATTAAGGACTGATCTCAGGAACGCAAGCCGCATACGTGCTGTCTGTCTCTCACTTGAGTATATCCAGCAGGAGATCTCTGCATGCAGCCAATTCATAAGACAAAAGGTTAGCAACATTTCACCACTGAAGTTGCCATGTTGTTTTTACTATTAGGTCTCCTATATTTGTCATTCCTGAACATAGGTTTATGCTGGTAACAAAAATAATATTTCTGCGCATATCCTGAGTGCGCCCTTACTGTACTTGTCGAAGTTCAGAGATTTGCTTTTTATGTCATATATAATGAATATAAGAATTAATTTCCAAGCTCACCTGTAAAATAAAATTCCTCCTGAGTTGATCTATTTTTATGCTTAGTGGGTGAAGAAATCAGTTAGCAATGTTGGCAGTTCTACTTTATATCTTTGTTTAAAAGAACCAGACCAAAAACCACAGGAATGCACATTTTCCTTTTCCCCTATATTTGTTCTTTCTAAAGCATCACAAGGAAAATCCACATGCATCATGGAAGGAATGGACAACAGATTCTTGACTTACCAACCATTCCAGCTGGAAGAGTGGCTCCTGCCATGTACCACACAAAGGGGACCACCTTCAAGCAACAAGAGGGAAATCCTTATGCAAGTTGAAAACAGTTGCAGACCAACAGAATCGGAATTCGAAAGGCTAATGATATGATAAAGGATTTTGCAAGTTCACCTTGTTCAACGCATGAACCATGCCCTCCGGATCATTTATGTTGGTTCCAAAGGCATCAAGCGCCATTCCAAGAAGGAGATATCCAACTGGGAATGCCATGCCATGGATGACAGCCCCAATGGTTCCCAGTGCCATGAGGAGCCAATCTACTGTGTCGGCGTAGCAAAGCAGCTCAAAGAATGAAAATGGCTCCTCGTCGGCGCTAGAATTGGGGGAAACTGAAACTGTGTTTTTCCTTTCATCGGTATCATCAGCATGAGATGATGACATTGAGTGATCTTCATAGGAGGTCATGGCCATTTTTTCCCAGTGGATTTTGTGATCGTTTTGCGGTATGTGAAGGGAGTTGCATAGATGGCATCAGTATATAGGCATAGACGTTGCATTTTGGGCATGCCAGTTTACATGTAGATGTAGATACTGACAACTATATTCTTCCAAAAGGCTTCAAAAAAGCACTATAGTAGGCATTCCCAAGGTTGAAAATAAAATAGTCTGGCTTCAAACAAGCACTATAGAGGCACTCCCAAGGTTCTATATACATAATGATTTTGCTTAAGCTGACAGTTTATTATCAAATCGTTGCAATCATTCATTAAGATCTAGATGGGGACTTGGATTGAGTAAACTGAAAACCCAGCAGTAATCCTCCCAGAGTAAATAAAGAGAAGAAAAGGGCAAATAATTAATTTAAATTCATGTTATCTCAACTAGGAAACAGTAACAAGTCATACCAACAAATGGGCTACTCAGGTACTCCCTCTAGTCACAAAAGAGTGAGAAGACATCGTTTCATGCATTCTATTTTATGTGTCAGTAAAGATTTTCTTTCATTCATATAATAAGTTCAGGACTAAGGTACTTCTGATGAAAATGTACTGATATAATTTCAAATCGAAATACTGTTTATGATTATTAGTTTCCAAAGTTTTAATATTGGCATTGCACACATTTCCTATGAGAATGAAAGTTCCATCTGAAAGTTAAATCAATGTCTTGGATCTCACTTTAAAGATCCCTTGCCCTGATCAACTAAATAAATCCCTTGCCTCTTGCTCCTGTTATGACAATCATGCATATTAGAAATGAAGAAGGTCTGATCTGTATGTATACAATAGGTTAAAGAGTGCCTACATTATCAAGGTGGGTGTCAAGGAATAATGGGCATAATTCGAGCATATGCCCTTCGAGACTGCACATAGGACATACGGCTGTCCATGTCGTGTGTCATACTGTCATTGCAAGCAGCCCTGAATGTTTGTTTGCACCTGGCCTGGAAAATCTTGCTGATGCAATACTTGTCTACTTGATACTTCCAAGAGAGAAGTACCAAAAAGGTGAGTTCGTGCAGTGTTCCTCGTTGCTGCTTCTGGAAACCCATGCCATGGTATGGACCCTGCAGGAGTGGACGAATTACCAGCTGATAACAGAAGCCGGACATTGGTTGTCTGAACTTTTTCTGATCTGGAACGCATCAAAAGTGTCTATGACCTCTTGTGCAGGCTGCTGTTTGCCACACGCAGGTTCTCAACAGCTGGCTAATAATTTGGTGGTTTTCGACAATGTTTGAAGTTTGAATTGGACACTGCTTTGGCTGAGGGAACCAAATGGGTTTATTCTCCAAAATTTGGGGACAAATGCCTCGGGTTTTCAGTTCCGCAATTCTCAGAGCTTGGAGTTTGAACTGGAAACTAAATACTAGGTGACATGCACTTCTTTGGCTGGAGCGCTTCTGTTGGATTCATCTGCAAACGTACTCAAAAGCTTTGTTTGAAGACGGTTCTCGGACGGTAGCTGCAGCAGCATTCAGAAACATCTCAAGTTTTGTCATGGCATAATCTGAGTCATATCTCGTTCATGGTATAAGCTGAGAATATCCGGATGGCATGAACAGGCCGGGGACGGCTCGTTCAAGCGGCTTGTTTAAAAATTCAAATATCTTTATTATGTATCTAATGTGTTTGTTTGACCACCAATCCTCTTTGTGCGTTGGTGGCTGGAGCCACCTGCTGGATTATGCTGGGGAGCCGAGACGCATTCTGTATGTCCGATCCGTGTTCTATCAGCTCGGCAGATTTGGTTTCTGATTTGCATTCGTCATCGCGGATTTTCGTGATTCATATTAAGATGGGACCCCTCGTAGAATATTTTTACGTGGAGCCATGCTGTTTTATAGGTACCTGGAGCCATGTTTGTCACACGGCAATTTCGTACCTCCATCGTATATATTTGTATTCATGTAAAAATGCTACCAAAATCCTGTTATGTTATATATGTATACATATACGTATTTTGATTTGTATTCAAACTGTAAAAACATATAGGTCTACCAAAATTTGTGTGGTCCTGTTATAAAGGGTGTTTTTGTAGATGACACAAAATGCTGAGTTCCTTTAATTCAGAAGCATTAGCTAGTGGACAGTAACAAGTGCTCTGAACAGAGCCAACACAATAACATTAGTGCTAAGTATCTTTCTTTGTGGATTTTTGTTCGATGTTACAAGTTTTTTTTTTTCCTTGTACGACGGTGGGACGGTGAGAGAGTACTATGTTAGGTACCAATCCTTGTAAATATCACCTAGTATTGAATGAAAGGACATAATTTCTTCCTTTGTCACTCGGTTCATCACTTCTGTCTGTTCCTGTCCACCCCCCCTCCACCCCCCCCAAGCATAAGTTATATATCCTCGGTTTTACTAAGAACAGTAGTACGTGATGAATTATATATAAGAGTCCTAATTAGTTTAAACTTACATATGTATATATATTGTATGATAAGAGCCATTGTGGCGCACCTCACTATCAACGACACATCGTGCACCTCATTGTCCCGACCATTATATCTTAACTCATGACACATGTTAAAACAGCAAAGTTAAAACAACACGGATACTTAGAACAACGCATTTCCGGATACAAATGTAGAATCATGTATCCGCGAAAAGCAAGAACCTAGCATACATAGGTTAGAACAACGCATTTCCAGCCAATGTAGAATCATGTCGTCCTAGAAAAGAAGTAGCAAGTCACTAAGCCATACGTATACGCCTTCTCGATGGAAACAAGGTAGCTAGTATATCTGTGTGCAGGAATCATCGAGCCAGTTTCCAAGAAATGTAAATGTACTTATACGTATGCACATATGCAAATATTCTCATGACACATGTTAAAACAGCAAGTTAGAACAACGCATTTCCAGCCAATGTATAGAATCATGTCGTCCTAGAAAAGAAGTAGTAAGTCAGTAAGCCATACATATACGCCTTCTCGATGGAAACAAGGTAGCTAGTATATATCTATGTGCAGGAATCATCGAGCCAGTTTCCAAGAAAAATGTACATGTATTTATACGTATGCACATATGCAAATATTCTTGTACAACTACGAGAGCATACAGTGGCGGAGGACAAAATTAAATAAAAAAAACAAGGTATGGCAAAATCGAAGTTTTCTCACTATATTGGCTTTTCCACATACTACAAAAATATGAAGGTCATCACCTACTATATAAGTAAAAATATTTAGAACAAATAAAAAGATACAAGTGGAGTTTAGTAGACAAACCAAGTGACAATGATCGAGCTTCAATTGCGTCTAGCTAGGCGACTAGGTAATTGCACCAGCCTATCTTCTTAAAATCTTTTCAAGATTAAGTATCTCTCGTTCAATGTACCACACTATTGATTTATGTTCACCATGATTCATAAATTAATTAAACAAAAACTTAGTAATTAATTAATAATCAAACATCCCAACTAAAAAAAAAGTTATACAAACAGGGAACTCTGTAACTCACCGCCCCTAGGACTGATGAGAAATTCAGTCTTCAGTCTTTAAGAGAGTCTTGGAGTCTGCCCTGAGGGCAACTCACCGACGCCGGGACTCGCCGAGAGTATAGTTTCATCTTTTTCTTGATATATGTGTTCATGGAGTGATTTGGGGGTAAAAACCCTTCGGAATTCAAGACATTGGTAAAAACCGTACTGAGAGCTCCACCCCTAGGAGTATACTTATATGGTGCCTAAAGCAAGTTTAGGTTGTTGAAAACGAGAAGGACCGTACGTGCACGGCTATCTTTTTCTCCCTGCAGCTCGGAAACTCGATCGCTCACGTGTCAACGTTTTTGTCGCATGATGAATGGAGACAAGGTGATAAAGGCTAACGAGAAGAATATACCGTATTTAGGGTTAAATCTATATGCCGCCCTTCTTCGGTCTAGTCTATAAGACGTCTTCAATGACATAGTTTTTCATATTACATTTTAATCATTGATTTACTTTATTATTTATAATCATTATTGATTTGATGAATTGATAAATTATGAAACGAGGCCTTAAAGCATGCATGTTTGGCATTTTTTTTTTTTTTTTTTTTGTGAATGCATGTTTGGCAATTAACACGGCCGCACTAATCATATGAACGATGGGCTTTATAACGTTGAAGACCGGCCCACGTACTTGATAATCTAATCAGGCCTAGCGCTCTGGAGTCATCATGATGGGCCCGTGTAGCGTGAAAGGACGGCCCACGTACAATCGAAACAATACCCCGTTGCCGTTGGCAGCAGAGCCCAAACCCATCCAGGCCCGCGAAGCCCGAGACCACACTGGCAGCGTTCGATGATGGAGAGTTTTTTACGCGTATACCCTTATAAAAGTTAATTGGATTTTCCATTTTATGATTTTTTTTTGTGATTTACTATAATTTTTTAAAAAGATTCCAAGAACAAAGATATGTGCGCCGAGGGGGGCAATCTAGTCTTTTAGTAAACAGTTAATAGCCGTTAAGTTGTCGAAGGGGTATGTGAAAAAAAAAAGTTAAGTTGAACAGAAAAAAAAAAATTTTGAGGGGTACACGAGGTGAAACTTTTATAGGGTATACAGTGAAAAGCGTCTCGATGATGGCCTCCTCCGCCTCGACCTCCGGCGGCGTCAAGCGTCCGTGGCGCACCGCGGCGGTCACCCTCCGCGCCGAGTCCCTCCTCGAGCTCCTCCGACGCGTGCGTGCTCATCACCCCGGCCTCGCCCTCGCTCGCTGCGCTCTGCCATCATGAGGTGCGGCTCCTGAATCCAGATCCCCTATCTCCGCCCCGCGGCGTCTGTCTGCCACCTGGTGGTGGTGGTTCTGTGTTTCCGCTCGCTCCGCTCCGTGATCGTTGTCGGT